>ML477555.1:68221-98262 GCA_005239535.1 Nicotiana rustica | reverse complement strand
AGAATATAATACACTGCTCTAACTCCAGAATGTCTACACAACTGTAAGGAAAGATAAACTTTTCACAAAAGCTGGAATAAGATATAGACTCCTGGGTTGCGGACGTGGCAGATGTACCTCGAAGTCTCTGTTGTATCTCTCAACCACAGGGCTAGTGCGCCTGGGTGGAGGTACCTGGATCTGCACATGAAAAACATGCGCAGGGAAGGGCATGAGTACACCACAACGGTACTCAGTGAGTGCGAAGCCTAACCTCAGTGGGGTAGTGACGAGGAAGGTCAGGGCCCTACTGAGGTTAAACAATATAATAGGAATTTACAATATGAAAACAGGCAGTAATAATGAGTACAACAGTGAAATAAGACAGGTCAAACAAGGGAATAACAAAAACACAAGAATAGAGTAAACACGGAATAGGTACAGCTCGATAACAATGGTAACAATGAGGATCTCCCAGGATACCGTCCTGTAGTCCTTTTCTCAACTGTCTAGTGGATCTCCAGGGGATACCGTTTCGTAGTCCATCATATGTATATCCGAAGGATCTCCCGGGATACCGTCCCGTAGTCCATCATATGTATATCCGAAGGATCTCCCGGGATACCGTCCCGTAGTCCATCATATGTATATCCGAAGGATCTCCCGTATACCGTCCCGTAGTCCATCATATGTATATCCGAAGGATCTCCCGGGATACCTTCCCGTAGTCCATCATATGTATATCCGAAGGATCTCCCGGGATACCGTCCCGTAGTCCAGCTATCACTGTGCGGGGGGCTCTTTCGGGAATCGAACCCGCAGTCCCAAAGTAAATATGCAGGGGGATCTATCGGGAATCTAACCCGCAGTCCCAAAGTAAATATGCAGGGGGATCTATCGGGAATCTAACCCGCAGTCCCAAAGTAAAAGTGTAGGGGGATCTATCGGGAATCTAACCCGCAGTCCCAAAGTAAACAATCAAGGGGGGGAGCTACCGGAATCCCACATCCATAGTCCCAATGTAAATACGCAGCCACAACAAGAAGATATTTAGAAATAGAGTGCAAAAAATACAAGGCAACAAGAAATTCTAGCCTAACACGCTTCATGTAGTAAAATTAAGGCAACTTAAGCAAATAGGCAATTCAAGTCAACTAGGCATGTTTTTCTAAACTAAAATAGGCTATAATTGCAAGTAGAATAAAGCAGGTATGGAAGAAACTCAGTCTAAATATTTAAAGTAAAATTGGATTTTTAAACAATTAGCACAAGTACGCCCTCGTCACCTCACGTACAAGGCATTCAATTACCAAATATCACATCCTACGGGGTAAGGTCCCCCATACAAGGTTAGACAAGCCACTTGCCTCGAACCGGCTCAAAATCAACTCGAAACCACACGTTTTCCACGAGTATCCGCCTCCAAATGGCCCAAATCTATACAATTCAATTACATATCCTAAATAACATCTCATGCAACTGATTTCCACTGTTTAATTCAAGCTAAGGCGCGAAATTATGTAAAATGACCAAAACGCCCCTCAGGCCCACGTCTTGGAATCGGGTAAAAGTTATATTTTCCGGACACCCATTCACTCACAGACTCATTCAACCAGAAATAATAGAAATCTGATGCCAAAACCCCATAAATTTTCAGAATTTCGGGTTGGGAAAAGTCACATCACTTTAGGATTAAACTAAAGAAAACAATGGAAATTAATTGTCTAACAATGAATTAGGATTAGAAAATGTTACCTATGATCCTTCTCTTTAAAAACCACAGAAAATCGTCAGTTCTTGAGCCTTTACCCGATTTTTAGAATAATGAGATGAAATCTCGGATTTTTGGAATAAAACACACAGGGAATTCGCACCTGCGGTACCGCTCCTACGGAAAAAGCATCGCAGGTGCGGAAATCACTTAAGATACACTGGGGCTGCACCTTCGGTCGTTTGGTCGCGCCTGCGGTCCTGCACATGCGGAACCCAAGTCGCACCTGCGACCACTGGTCAAATATCCCCTCTATCGCACCTACGGTCAAGCCCCACGCGCCTGCGAGTCTGCACCTGCGGAATAACCTTCGCAGATGCGAAGACACCAGAAGAGGACTGGTTCAGCAGCAGCAGATTCCCAAATTTTCACCCGCTAAGCATCCGAAACAACCCCGAGGCCCCCGGGACCTTAACCAAAACCACCAACCAACCTTAACACCTTATTTGAACTAGGTCGAGCCTTAAAAACACGTCTCATAACATCAAAAACATCGATTATGCATAGGTTAAAGCCTAGAAACTTAGGAAAATTTTAGAATTCACATCCGACGCCGAAACACGTCTAAACTTATCCGAATGACCTCAAATTTTGCACACACATCCCAAATGACATGACGGAACTACTGCAACTTCCGGAATTCTATTCCGACCCTCGGATCAAAAATTCTCTACCGGACCGGAAACTCCTAAAATTCTAACTTCGGCATTTCAAGCCTAAATGAGCTACGGACTTCCAAAATACATTCCAAACATGCTCCCAACCCCAAAATCACCTACGGAGCTAATGAAACCATCAGATTTCCATTCCGAGTCCGTCTTCAGACTGCTCCGACCACGGGCAACTTTCCAACACTTAAGCTCTCATTTAGGGACTAAATGTCCCAAAACTCTCCGAAACTCAAAACCGAACGTCCCGTCAATTCAATTTAGCAGAAATAGATTTGGGGAAAATAGTTAATAGGGGATCGGGGCATTAATTCTTAAGACGACCGGCTGGGTCGTCACATCCTCCTACACTTAAAAATTTGTGCGTACTCTAACGAGCATAAAGACATACCTGACGTAGTGAAAAGATGAGGGTAATTGCTGCGCATATCCTGCTCGGTCTCCCAGGTCGCCTCCTCGGCCGGCTGACCCCACCACTGAACCTTTACTGAAGCAATGTTCTTCGTCCTGAGCTTTCTGACCTGCCTGTCCAATATAGCTACAGGCTCCTCAGAATATGATAGATCCTTGTCCAATTGGAACGAGCTGAAATCCAAGACGTGCGACGGGTCATCGTGATACCTCGGGAGCATCGAAACATGAAATACCGGATGAACTCCTGCCAAGCTGGGAGGTAAGGCAAGCTCATAAGCAACCTGCCCAACATGCCTCAATATCTCAAAAGGGCCAATAAACCTCAGACTCAACTTCCCTTTATTCCAAAATCTCATAACTCCCTTCATAGGTGAAACCCTAAGCAAAACCTGCTCTCCGACCATATATGAAACATCACGAACCTTCCGATCCGTGTAACTCTTCTGTATGGACTGGGTTGTACGGAGTCTATCCTGAATCACCTTGACCTTCTCCAATGCATCCTGAACTAACTCTGTGCCCAATAGCCTGGCCTCACCTGGCTCAAACCAACCCACCGGAGATCTGCACCTCCTACCATATAAAGCCTCATACGGCGCCATCCGAATGTTGGACTGGTAACTGTTGTTGTAAGCAAACTCCGCCAATGGCAAGAACTGATCCCAAGACCCTCCAAACTCAATCACACACGCACTGAGCATATCCTCAAGAATCTGAATAGTGCGCTCGGACTGTCCGTCCGTCTGCGGGTGAAATGTTGTGCTCATCTCCACCCGAGTACCCAACTCCTGCTGGCAAACGATCTCCCGAATATAAATCTCTGCCAACCGCTCCGATGAATAAGTAGTTAGTACCAGAATGAAATGGGCTGATTTGGTCAGCCGATCCACAATAACCCAAATAGCATGATGCTTCCTCAAAGTTCGAGGAAGTCCAACCGCAAAGTCCATGGTGATCCGCTCTCACTTCCACTCTGGAAGCTCGATCTGCTAAAGTAACCCTCCCGGTCTCTGATGCTCACATTTGACCTGCTGACAGTTGAGACACTTGGCTACAAACTTTGCTATAAACTTCTTCATTCTTCGCCACCAATAGTGCTGCCTCAAATCCTGATACATCTTCGCAGCACCCGGATGGATGGAATACTACGAACTATGGGCCTCCTTAAGAATCAACTCCCAAAGCCCATCAACATTGGGCACACAAATGTGACCCTGCATCCTCAATACCCTCTCATCTCCAATGGTCACATCTCTGGCATCACCGTGCTGGACCATGTCCTTGAGAACTAGTAAATGAGGATCATCGTACTGCTGCTCCCTAATACGATCGAATAAGGAAGACCGAGAAACCACACAAGCTAATACCCGGGAAGGCTCAAAAAGATCCAATCTCACGAAATGACTGGCTAAGGACTGAACATCTAAGGCTAGAGGCCTCTCAGCTGCATGAAGGTATGCCAAACTACCCAAACTCTCCGCCCAGCCACTCAAGGCGTCGGCCACCACATTGGCCTTCCCCGGGTGGTATAATATAGTGATGTCATAGTCCTTTAGCAACTCTAACCATCTATGCTGGCAAAAATTTAGATCCTTCTGCTTCAATATGTGCTGCAAACTCTGGTGGTCAGTATAAATCTCACAAGACACACCATACAAATAATGACGCCAGATCTTCAAGGCATGAACAATGGCAGCTAACTCAAGGTCATGGACAGGGTAATTCTCCTCATGTATCTTCAACAGTCTGGACGCGTAGGCAATCACCCTACCGTCCTGCATCAATGCCGCTCCAAGGCCAACTCGCAAGGCATTATAATAAACTGTATAAGACCCCGAACCAGTAGGAAATATCAAGATTGGGGTTGTAGTCAAGGTTGTCTTGAGCTTCTAAAAGCTCGCCTCACACTCCTTTGTCCACTGAAATAGATCACCCATCTGGGTCAATCTAGTCATAGGGGCTGCACTCGATGAAAATCCCTCCACAAAACGACGGTAGTAACCTGCCAAGCCAAGGAAACTGCGAAGCTCTTTAACTGAGGACGGTCTGGGCCAACTCTGCACGGTCTCTACCTTATTCAGATCAACTCGAATGCCCTCACCCGATACTACGTGGCCTAAGAATGCCACATAACTCAACAAAAACTCACATTTTGAGAACTTTGCATACAACTTCTTCTCTCTCAGGGTCTGAAGCTTTGTCCTCAGGTGCTGCTCATGATCTTCCCGAATCCGGTAGTAAACAAGAATATCATCTATGAAAACAATGACGAACGAGTCTAGATATGGGCTGAACACACTGTGCATCAAATGCATAAATGATGCGGGGGTATTAGTCAGCCCGAATGACATAACTAGAAACTCGTAATGGCCATACCAACTCCTGAAAGCAGTCTTCGGGATATCCGACTCCCGAATCTTCAACTGATGGTAACCTGAGCGCAAATCAATCTTAGAAAATACGTGTGTGCCCTGAAGATGGTCAAATAGATCATCAATACGAGGCAAGAGATAACGGTTCTTCACTGTAACCCGATTCAACTGGCGATAATCAATAGACATGCGCATAGAACAATCCTTTTTCTTCACAAACCAGACAGGAGCACCCCAAGGTGAAACACTGGATCGAATTATTAAGCAATTCTTGTAACTGATCCTTCAACTCCTTCAACTCAGGAGGAACCATACAGTACGGAGGAATGGAAATGGGCTGAGTGCCCGGAAGATCAGCTGGAAACACATCGGGTAATCCCGTACCACTAGAACTGAATCAACAGAAGGGGTATCAACACTGACATCTCTCACATAAGCTAAATACGTGGCACACCCCTTCTCAACCATACGGTTAAGGAAAGAGATAACTCTACTAGGAGTGTGATCTAAGGTACCACTCCACTCAACACATGGAATACTTGGCATAGATAGCATCACGGTCTTGGCGTGACAATCAAGAATAGCATAATGGGGCGACAACCAGTCCATGCCCAAGATAATATCAAAATCCACCATATTGAGTAACAATAAATACGCAGTGGTCTCAAAACCATGAATAGTAACCAAACACGACCGATAAACGCGGTCCACAATAAGAGAATCTCCCCCAGGAGTAGAAACATAAACAGGAAAACTTATGGAAATCCCGAGGTACACTCAAATGCGGAGCAAAAATAAAAAGGCACATAAGGATAAACGGAGCCTAGATCAAATAGAATCGGTACACCTCTACAACAAAGCATGACAATACCTGTGATGAGAGACCCGGAGGCAACAGCCTCGACAAGGGTAGGTGGGGTAACAACTGGGACTGTAACCATAGCCTGAGAACTCTGCTGAGCACGCTGTGGCTGAAAAGTCTATGAAGATGCACCCTTACCAAGTCTGGGGAAGTCCCTAACCATATGTCGGGTGTCACCATACTCAAATAAACCTCGTGGACGATGTGGGGGTGGAAACTGTGCAGTACGAGTACTCCGATACCCCTGAACACCTGAAACCCGGTGTAAAATCTGAGATGCAAGCTGAGTTGGCTGGCCCACAAAACCTCTACCATGCCATACTCTTCCTCCAAAATAAGGGCCAGCATGTCTCCCCAATCTACGAGGTCTACTCACTCCTCCGTACTCTCCCTCCTGACCTCGTCTGTTCTCTCTCCTGGACCCACATGCCCCCTACTCGGCCAGGGGTCCCCACCACCCGCTAAACTGGGATCATATGTTGTGTCGCCATGACACCTGGAACCTGACCAATGGGAACTCGCTACTCTGGAGTGGGGGCGGCGGGAGTCTGGGTCCCTCCCCCGATTTGTGAAATAGTTGGTACAACCTGAATCAATCCCGCCTGAATCAATATACCAAACATGCTCAGGAATTGTGCCAAAGTCTCTTGAGGGTCTGGGGTAGTAGTAGCTTTAGGCGTGTCAGGTGCTTGGACTTCGGCTGGATCTGCTGGTGGTAACTCGGCGGCAACTCGCGAAGGTGCTCTCGCTGCACCACGTGCGCGTCCCCTGCCTCTACCTCGGCCCCGGCCTCTGATGGCTGCGGTAGGGGGAGCATGTGCCTGATCGTCCTGAGTAGCACGTGACCTCACCATCTGTGAGAGAGTAGAAGACAGAGGTTTAGAATTGATGTCAAAAGAAATATCGCACGATAAGGAAATCAAATGAAGTGAAGATTTTTCCTAAACTGTTACATATCCTCTCGTAGATAAGTACAGACGTCTCCGTACCGATCAGTGAGACTCTAATAAATCGGCCTGTGTTCCGAGACTCCTATGAATCTAGAGCTCTGATACCAACTTGTCACGACCCTAGTTTTCCCTCCGTGAACATGTCGTGACGGCACCTACTCCCTATAACTAGGTAAGCCTAGTATTGCAGAATAATTAAGTAAAAACTGAACAATCTAAAAGAAGGACTGTATATAAATGCCACTTGGCATATACAACCCAAAATAATACGGAAGTCTACAATATCACCCCAAAAACCGGAAACCCACAGGAACCACAGTCTAAGAGAATATAATACACTGCTCTAACTCCAGAATGTCTACACAACTGTAAGGAAAGATAACCTTTTCACAAAAGCTGGAATAAGATATAGACTCTTGGTTTGCGGATGCGGCAGATGTACCTCGAAGTCTCTACTGTATCTCTCAACCTCAGGGCTAGTGCGCCTGGGTGGAGGTACCTGGATCTGCACATGAAAAACATGCGCAGGGAAGGGCATGAGTACACCACAACGGTACTCAGTAAGTGCCAAGCCTAACACCGGTCAGGTAGTGACGAGGAAGGTCAGGGACCTACTGAGGTTAAACAATATAATAGGAAATTACAGTATGAAAACAGGCAGTAATAATGAGTACAACAGTGAAATAAGACAGGTCAAACAAGGGAATAACAAAAACACAAGAACAGAGTAAACATGGAATATGTACAGCTCGATAATAATGGTAACAATGAGGATCTCCCAGGATACCGTCCTGTAGTCATTTTCTCAACTGTCCAGTGGATCTCCCGGGGTACCGTCCTGTAGTCCAGCATATGTATATCCGAAGGATCACCCGGGATACCGTCCCGTAGTCCATCATATGTATATACGAAGGATCTCCAGGGATACCGTCCCGTAGTCCAGCTATCAATGTGTAGGGGGATCTATCGCGAATCGAACCTGAAGTCCCAAAGTAAATATGCAGGGGGATCTATCGGGAATCTAACCCGCAGTCCCAAAGTAAATATGCAGGGGGATCTATCGGGAATCTAACCCGCAGTCCCAAAGTAAATATGCAGGGGGATATATCGGGAATCTAACCCGCAGTCCCAAAGTAAATACAGGGGGATCTATCGGGAATCTAACCCGTAGTCCCAAAGTAAAAGTGCAGGGGGATCTATCGGGAATCTAACCCGCAGTCCCAAAGTAAACAAACAAGGGGGGAGCTACCGGAATCCCACATCCGTAGTCCCAGTGTAAATACACATCCTTAACAAGAAGATATTCAGAAATAGAGTGCAAAAAATACAAGGCAACAAGAAATTCTAGCCTAACACGCTTCATGTAGTACAATTAAGGCAACTTAAGCAAATAGGCAATTCAAGTCATCTAGGCATGTTTTTCTAAACTAACATAGGCTATAATTGCAAGTAGAATAAAGCAGGTAACGAAGAAACTCAGTCTAAATATTTAAAGTAAAATGGGATTTTTAAACAATTAGCACAAGTACGCGCTCGTCACCTCACGTACAAGGCATTCAATTACCAAATATCACATCCTAAGGGGTAAGGTCCCCCACACAAGGTTAGACAAGCCACTTACCTAGAACCGGATAAAATCAACTCGAAACCACACGTTTGCCATGAGTATCCGACTCCAAATGGCCCAAATTATACATTTCAATTACATATCGTAAATAACATCTCATGCAACTGATTTTTACTGTTTAATTCAAGCTAAGGCGCGTAATTATGTAAAATGACCAAAACGCCCCTCGGGCCCACGTCTCATAATTGGGTAGAAGTTATATTTTCCGGGCACCCATTCACTCACGGACTCATTAAACCAGAAACAATCGAAATCCGATGCCAAAACCCCATAAATTTTAAGAATTTGGGGTTGGGAAAAGTCACATCACTTCCCTATGGGTTTCCCCCCATCTTTGATAATTAAACTAAAGAAAACAACAAGAATTAATGTTCTAACAATGAATTAGGATTAGAAAATGTTACCTATGATCCTTCTGTCACGCCCCAATAATCAAAGGACGCGAGCAGACCTGATTTGCCTTTCCTACCCAACGTGTTTCCCCGTGTTTATAACATACATTATTTATGTGAAGTAGTGAGATAAGCTTAAAGCGTGTGATTACCACAATAAATCCAGTTCTTCCTCATTTTACATTATTATACCAGATTTCCCAAAACATGCATAACAGATACAACACTTCACAATACGGACCATGATTACGAGCAAATACAACCACTACCCAAAATATACATATGCACCCACATTGTGTCTACGAAACCTCTAAGAGTACTAGGGACTTATACAATACTTGCCGGTAACAAGGCCTCGTCTATACCTTACAATACATAGCATACTCAAAAGGAGATGTTATGAACTACACATGGCCCCGAGAGGAACTGGGGCTCACTAGTACAACTGAAAAGGATGAGGAGAAGGCACCACTAACAGCGAGATGAGAAACCTGTTGTGGATCCACCTACATCCATATAAAAGATGTAGCTCCCCTGGCAAAAGGGACGTTAATACTGTGGAATAGTACTAGTATGTATAAAAAAACTTTATCCCAAGTACAATCAAGTAATACACAATTAAGAAACAGTAATAGAGCCAATTAATCAATGCATGTGGAAAGAAACAACCAAAAATCAAATAAGATGCACAATCTCTCCTTTTTCCCTTTCAACATCGTCATATTCATATTCAAGAGCTCATAGCTTTTCATTTCAAAAATGATATCGATCACATTTCATCCTTATTACCTCGGCCACCCTTATTACATCGGCCACCCTTATCACCACAACCCCTCATCCTTATTACTTCGTGTTGCGGTGCGCAACCCGACCCCGCCTGACAATTTTAATTCACAGCACAATCACAAACAATTGCATCACAAGAATCACCAAATCAAGGAATACAAAATCATATCAACGACTCATTTATTTGGGCCCAAGGCACCATAACATCTATCAAGTAGAAATGTCATGAACACGGTGTTTCCACATTCTCTCAATTCAGTTACAGTGTTTCACAATACTCTTTTTCATTTACTTTCCACGTATGGCTTTCAAGTGTTTTACACATTCCCACATTTGAGCACATTATCAATCTTTCGTTCATTGCCCATCAAACACCTTTTAAATCTTCATACAACACAGTAGCATGAAAATCAACCAAAAAGAATCAGAGAGTAAAGTCGCACGTCTTAACACGTTTGAACAGTCGATTCACATATTTCTAAACAAGGTACACATACCACATACTCGAACCCAACAAGAGGATTCTACGAAGGTTAAAGTTAGCGATACATACCTGGGGTTGAAATTCCTTTCCAAATTTTACTCACAAATCACCGGACCGACTAGTACCGTCAATCTAGTTCACAATTAAACATATTCAACTCATAACCGAGAGCCATGCATACAATTTGAACCCTTTTTGAACATTTATCAATTGCTATATGACTCCCCTCCCCCTTAGGTTGCCAACCCCCTTATTTGTGAACGTTACTCCAACCCGCTTCCTCTTACTAGATTATGGACACTAATGAACATGCATGCAAGGTATAGACTTATATTTTCAAGAATAAATACATGAGAGTCCCCCTTTTGTTTAAAATCAAAAAACTAATGAAAAGGGTTTGGGGATTCTTACCTGTTTGAATGAAGAAGAAGATGATTACTCAAAATTTTCGGGCCTGAGTCACTTTGAAAATCCAATTGGTAAAGCTGAAGCTTTCTCTCTCAAGAACCCTCTCTCTAATTTTGTTCAGAAAATGGTTGAAAATGAAGGGGAGGGGTGTTTTAATGAACTAGGGTCGGGTTTAAAAAAATTAGAAAAAAATAGGGCCGGACACAAGAATGCGGTCAGGAATGCGATCGCATTCCTGACATGGGGTTCGCAGATCTGACCGCATAATGGCCCTCAAGATGGGCCAAAAATCCAGAACACATTGCCAGGTATGCGACCAATTATGCGGTTCGCATACACATTGTGCGATCGCATACTGGACCGCATAGTTGACTTCAAATGGGGCAATATTCTGCCTAGGTATGCGACCATTATGCGGTCCGCATACATGTTGTGCGATCACATAGTGCGTCGCATAACACCTATTTTCTGGAAAAATCACATTATTCAAGTCTCGGGGTACTTTCTACTCAGTTCAGGTCTGTTTCAAAGATTCCCACAATAAAACAACTCGGGGACTTGTTCGACATTATTTTTTAAACAAGCAAATTTTATGGGTCCTTACATCCTCCCCCCTTTAGAAATCATTCTTCCTTGAATGAGGATTTTTGAAATCATTTAGTTTTGAAAGCATGATATGCATAATTCCAGACTTTCACTAACTCCAATATTTCAGAAACATTTTGGCAGAGTTCCCTTTGTAACTAGACCTACCTACCTGTCAGAGAGCCCCCGAAACGCATTTCCAAGCACCATTACATAGTTTTAATCCCCCAATAACTCACACACAACGTTGTTACCTAAAAAAATTGCAATTATTCAATCATTTTGTCAACTACACGTAGTTGTTTCTTCTCATACCACACATTTGCACATGATTCACATTTTTGCACATAACTTGGTCGTTTTAATGAGTCCCATACAACCCAATCACCTCAATATACTATATTCATTTCAATTAATCATTACCAACCTATACTACTATTAATCACTTTCCTAACACATACGTTACACAAAACGTTTATTTACCTCAAGGGTTGCACACTACCCCAATTAGAACAACGAGTCCGATTTTAGCACACATGGGGAAATTACAGCAATACGACAACTAGGGGAAGATGGGGTGCTCTTGCACAGAACTGAACGTAAAGCTAGAGGAGAGGGTCTTGAATACTCGACTTGTTCAAATAAGTGGGGATATCTCTCTTTCATCTCATTTTCCGCCTACCGCGTGGCTTCCTCAACGCGCTGACTTCGCCACAATACTTTAACTGAAGCAATTTCCTTGTTCCTCAATCTACGGTCTTGCCTATCAAGAACACCAATCGGAACCTCTTCATACAATAATTATTCATTAATCTCAATGGTCTCAACTGGTACGATGACTGATGGATATCCAACCATTTTCTTCAACATTGACACGTGGAACACCGGGTGCACTAATGACAATTCATGGGGCAATTCCAACCTATAAGCCACTTGTCCTATCCTTTGAGCAATCCAATATGGCCCGACATACCTTGGGCTTAATTTTCCTTTCTTCCCAAACCGCATCCCCCCCTTCATGGGAGATACTTTCAAGAATACCCAATTATTTCCTTTAGCACTTGATGTTCAAGCTTAAGCGGGTTAGTTGGTGAGATTGGATCTATCAGAGCCCCCAGGTATTGGCTTGTGTAGCCTTCAGGTCTTCTCTTTATGATCAGATTAGAGCATGCCAGTATGATGATCTACACTTGCTCGTTCTTCAGAACAAGGTCCGTCGCGGTGATGCCAGGGATGTGGTTATTGGTGATGATGGGGTCATGAGGATGCAGGGCCAAATTTGCGTGCCCAATGTGGATGGACTTCGAGATTTGATTCTAGATGACGCCCATAGTTCGTGGTATTCCATCCATCCGGGTGCCGCAAAGATATGTCAGTATCTGAGACAGCATTATTGGTGGAGGTGGATGAAGAGGGATATTGTTGATTTCGTTGCTCGGTGTCTCAATTGTCAGAAGTTCAAGTAGAGAACTAGAGGCCAGGTGGAAAGCTTCAGAGATTGGATATTCCTAAGTGGAAGTGGGAGCGGATCACCATGGACTTCGTAGTTGGGCTTCCACGGACTTCGAGGAGGTTTGATGTTATATGTGTTATTGTGGATTGGACCAAGTCCACGCACTTCATTTATGTTGGTACTACTTATTTTTCGGAGCAGTTAGTTGAGATTTATATCAGGGAGATTGTCCGATTCATGGGGTTCCAATTTCTATCATTTCTGATAGAGGTACTCAATTCACATCTCAGTTTTGGAGGGCCGTGCAGAGGGAGTTAGGTTCTCAGTTTTAGTTGAGCACATCGTTTCATCCTCCGACAGATGGGCAGTTGGAGCGTACTATTCAGATTTTGGAGGATATGTTGCGTGCCTGTGTCATTGATTTTGGGGGTTCATAGGACCAGTTCTTGCCACTCGCGGAGTTTGCATATAATAATAGTTTTCAGTCGAGGTATCCATATGGCTCCGTATGAGGCTTTATATGGTAGGAGGTGCAGATCTCCGGTTGGTTGGTTTGAGTCGGGCGAGGCTAGGCTATTGGGCACAGACTTTGTTCAGGATTCATTGGGTAAGGTGAAGTTGATTCAGGAGCGGCTTCGCATGGCGCAGTCTAGGGAGAAGAGTTTTGCGGGCCGGAAGGTCCGAGATGTGTCTTTCATGGTCGGGGAGAAGGTACTACTGAAGGTGTCACCCATGAAGGGTGTTATGAGGTTCAGGAAGAAGGGAAAGTTGAGTCCCCGGTTCATTGGGCCTTTTGAGGTGCTTCAGAGGATTGGGGATGTGGCTTATAGACTTGCCTTGCCTCCCAGCTTATCGAATATTCATTCAGTGTTCCATGTTTCGATGCTCTGGAAGTATGTTGGTGACCCGTATCATGTTTTGGACTTTAGAATGGTTCAAATCGAGAGTGATATGTCATATGAGGTAGAGCTAGTGGCTATTTTTGGTCGTCAGGTCAGAAAGTTGAGGTCTAAGGATATAGCTTCAGTGAAGGTTTAGTGGAGGGGGCAGCCGGTGGAGGATGCCACATTGGAGACCGAGCGGGATATGCGGAGCATATACCCTCACTTATTTGAGACTCCAGGTATGTAGAGACCCGTTCGAGGACGAACGTTTGTTTAAGAGGAGGAGGATGTAACGACCGGGCCGGTCGTGCCGTGAGATTAGCCCTGTTTTCCCCATTTATTTTTTATCGTATGTTTCTTAGCCTATTTATGTTGTATTTGGTCGGTTGGTTCGGGTTCAGAGTGGTTGTTGTGAGAACAGAGGCACTTAGTCTCTTAATTGACTTAATAGTTGAAAAAGTCAACTGGGAGTTGATTTATTGGTAAACGACCTCGGAATGTGGATTTTATGGCTCGGGTAGCTTCGTTAGGTGATTTGAGACTTAGGAGTGTCTTTGGAATGAAGTTTTGATGTCCGGTGTAGAATTAGGCTTGAATTGGCAAAAGTTAGTTTTTGGCGATTTTCGGACGGTAGGGGAAAATAGGCTATCAGGGTCGGAATGGAATTTCGAAAGTTGGAGTAGGTTTGTAATGTCATTTTGGATATGCATGTAAATTTTCAAGTCATTCGGACGTGTTTTGTTTTGTTTCGGAATAATTTGCGGAATTTAGAAATTTCAAGTTTATAGGCTTGAATTTGATGTGATTTTGGCGTTTTTGCATTGTTTTTGGTGTTTCGAAGGCTCGACTAAGTTCGAATGATGTTATGGGGTATGTTGGTAGGTTTGGTTGAGGTCCCGGTTGCTTGGGCTTGTGGTAAGTGCTCTTCAATCACTTTTTGTTTAATTTAATGAAATTGTCTCTATTTTTACCATGCAATTTGAGGAATTAAAGTAGAAATTTGGGAAAAATGGGAGGGAGAATTGGAAATTTCTTTTGATGATTTGAGTGGGCAATTGAGATCAGATTTTGGTAAATTTTGTATGGCTAGACTCGTGAGGGAATGAAGATTCTAGTTTTGTGATTTTTATCAAATTTCGAGACGTGGGCCCGGTTGCTCGGGTTTGGCCAATTTCAGGAATTGCACCTAAATTTGATAGTTTTCGATTGGGTTTCATCTCCCTAGCATATTTTGATGTTAGTGTGATAGACCCGGAGCAATTGAGAGCCAATTCGAGGGCCAAGAGCATCGCGGAGTAGCTTTTGGGATGTTTTGAGGTAAGTAACGATTGAAACTCTAAACATGAGGGTATGAAACCCCGGTATTTTATATTGTTTTTGTAAATGAGGTGGCGCACATGCTAGGTGATGAGTATGTGGGCGTGCACCGATAGGGATTGTGACTTGGTCCACCCTGCATCGACTTTTAAGCCGCGTATTCGATTTGAAACCTTACCTTATCATATATTTCAGAAATTTATACTTATTTGTGGGTTGTAAGCCATGTTTGGGGCCTTGTGCCGACCTGTTTAGACCCTCTGGGGGTACTTTTACACAATTCTCACACAATCCTGATAGAACAATTGTGAACCCAGTCATGCTTTCTACTTGTTGTTATTTTCACTGTGATCACACTGTTTTGAGATGGGTTGAGTCCCATAAGTTGAGATGGGTTTCCCGAGTGGCTTGTGAGGATGACTAAGTCAGGTCGAGAGCCGGATATGTGAGGATATTTATGGATCGGGCTGCACACCGCAGCAATATATCGGTTATATATATATATATATATTTGATCGGGCTGCACCCCGCAACAATATATATTGTATATGGATCTGGCTGCACAACGCATCAATATAAATGTTGGATCGGGCTGCACGCCGCAACAAATATAGTGCTTGGGCTGTAGGAGCCCTCCCCGGAGTATGTACACCCCCAATAGGCGTAGTCGACTATTATATGGATCGGGCTGCACGCCGCAGCGTATGTTATATGGATCCGGCTGTATACCACAACAGTATATATATATGTATGTATCGGATTGGGCTGCCCGCCGTAGAAGTTGTGTGTATTCATGGCACTTGTTGAGTGCAAGTGTTTAGTGTGAGCATGAGATACTGATAGTGGAGTCACGAGAGACTGAGAGACCTAGTTATGAGATATATTGTGCCAGGATGGCTGTTATATTGTGAATTTTACTGCCTTTTTCTCCCTTCTTTTCTGAGCCTTCTAATAAAAGTTGAATTACTGTTTTATGAAAGCATTACTTATAAATGATCTTCACTACACTCAAGTTTTTAGTTACTTTGATTACTTACTGAGTTGGCGTACTCACGTTACTCCCTGCCTCTGTGTGCAGATCGAGGTACCAGACCATCTCACTAGTTGATTTTTGGACGTGCTTGGAGTTTGTTCGAGGATCGAGGTAGCTTCTTAGCGTCCCCAACTCACCTCCTTTCCATTCCTCAGTTCATATTTTTTTTTGTCTTTCGTACTTCAGACTTTTGTAGTAGCAAGTCACCTTATTGTACATTGTATTTATAGTCTTAGATGCTCATGACATTTGGCTCTAGGTTTTGGGATAGTGTATAAATTTTTTACCGCATTTTGTTGTTTTAATCTGCTAGTTTTTGGAAATTATGAAATATTATGATAGTCTGTAATGGTTGGCTAGCCTAGTTCCATGATAGGCGCCATCACGGTCGGCTTAGGTTTCGGGGTCGTGACATATGTGCATATTGCTTGTAAGGGAATTACCTGAAGCCACGCAGTGTCATAAAGTGGGCTAAAGTGCGTGTAGCTATTTCAGGAAAAAATATTTTCAAAACTATTTAAATGTAAGGCTCACGCGGTGATCTAGGGAAATATTTTGATTGAAATTGAGAAATGTGAATATAAGGCGGTACCTCGATTATGATTCTTGTTTTGTACGAGGTCGTACTTATGTTGTGATTCTTTTTGTATACGAGGTGGTATCTTGGTTGTTATTATTGTTGTTTTTCTCATGTTGTAACGAGTTATTGGTAAAACACTTCTTGTTGCTTTTATTCTTCCTTGTCTTATCAGTTTGGATCTGTAATTGACCTTTATTTATGTTATCTCTATTCTTACAATTCTGGCATTAGTTTTTATTATTAACTTGTTTCGTATAAGTTAATTCTCCGCCTTCCATTACTTCTCATTATTATATTTTTCATTTTGTTTATTATATCCTAGTAGGTGTCTTGACTTGGCCTCGTCACTACTCTACCGAGGTTAGGCTTGATACTTACTGGGTATCGTTGTGGCGTACTCATACTGCAGTTCTGCATATCTTTTTGTGCAGATCCAGGTTCGTTCGCTCGTGCGGCAAATTAGTTTTAGGTTGTAGTTGTTGCCGGAGACTTCAAGGTGTACCTGCTCGGCGTCTGCATGCCGCGGAGTCACCTTTCGTAACTTTATAATATTGTTTCCTTCCTTTATTAGATGGTGTTCTAGTAGGTTTTTTGGAACATTCTGTAGAAGCTTATGACTTAGTCTCACTAGGTTTTCGGAGCATTTTAGTTGTGATTTATTTTTTATAATGATATTTATGAGAGTTGTTACTTTATATCGCATTTTAAATTTTATTTCCTTCATTATCTCTCATTTGTTAGGCTTACCTAGTCATAGAGACTAGATTCCGCCACGACATCCTAATGAGGGGAAGATTGGGGTCGTTACAAGTTCGTATCAGAGCTCTAGGTTCATAGGTGTTACGAGTCATAACAAGGTTTAGAAAAACCTCGAGAGGAGACCCTCGTACAATTCCACCTCTGCACTTTAGGAGACCCTCGCACAGTTCTTGAGCATGTTTGGTGCTCTAGCTCATGCGAGGTTGATTCCACTTGCACCGGTCACATCTCAGGCTGGGGGAGGAACTCTCTCGCGACCCATACTCCAAAGCAGGGGGTCCATGTTGATCATATCCCAGAGGTTATGCAAGTACGTTCTAGTTCATCTTGAGGTTAGGGCAGTGACATCTAAGGAGGAGCAACTTAGACTTGAGCGGTTCAGGAAGTATCATCCCCATACTTTCAGTGGCTTAGCTTCAGAGAACGCTCAGGATTTTTTAAAGAAATGCCACTGTATTCTACACACCACTGGTATCGTAGAGACGAGTGGAGTTGCTTTCACTACATTCCAGCTGTCGGAGCAACATATCAGTGGTGGCGGGTTTACGAGGAGGGTAACCCCACCGATGTAACTTCACTTAAATGGACCCAGTTTTTAGAGATGTTATTGAGAGAGTTTGTTCCCCAGACCCTTCATGATTCATGGCACGCGAAGTTTGAGAAGCTGCACTAGGGTACTATGTTAGTGTTTGAGTATGTTGTCAGATTAAGTGATTTGTCCAGACATGCACCTACTTTGGTTTCTACAGTTAGGGAACGAGTCCGCCGATTCATGGAGGGGCTCAATTATGGTATTAGGTTCAAAATGGATCAAGAGTTAGATACATATACCCCATATCAACAGGTGGTATAGATCGCACGGAGGTTGGAAGGTATGCGGGCTGTGGGAGAAAGAGGACAGAGAGGCCAAAATTCCTTGAGGTACTGGAAGATTTAGTGGTGTCCACACTACAACTATAACCCCTCATGGTAGAGGCTATGTGAGCCATCCAGTTCATTCAACACTTCTAGATTCTAGTGGTACTCTGGCTATTCCGAGGTCGCATGTTACACACTTTGCTTAGCCACTCTCTAGTGCACCTCCTGCACGGGGTTCCTTCAACGATCAGTCCAGCCGACCAGGCCCGAGCTAGTCCCAGCAGCCACGCCCACCGAGAGCTTGATTTGAGTGTAGTGATATCCTTCACATGGTTAGAGACTGAACCAAACTCAAGAGAGGTGCACCTCGAAAGACTACTCAGGCTCCATGGATTCAGTTGGGTCCACAGACTTCACAGTCCATGGTTGCTGCTCCAATTGCCGCTCCACCCGTGCAACTAACTAAGGGTGAGGAAAAGGCGGGTAGAGTTCGTGCTAGAAAGACAGGGCGGTCCAGATTCTATGCTTTTTTGGGTAGGACAGAGGCAGTCGCTTCAGATGTAGTCATCACAGGCATAGTTCCGGTTTGTCATAGAGATGCATTAGTAATATTTGATTCGGGATCCACTTATTCATATGTGTCATCTTACTTTGATCCATATTTCGATATATCGTGTGATTCATTAAGTTCTCATGTTTATATGTCCACGCCTATGAGAGATTCTACTATTGTGGATCGTGTGTATGGTGGCTTTGAGACAAAAGTTGATCTATTGTTGCTCAGTATGGAAGACTTTGATGTGATCTTAGGCATGGACTGGTTGTTGCCTTATCATGCTATTCTAGATTGTCACACCAAGACTGTGACATTAGCAATGCAAGGTTTGCCATGGTTAGTGTGGAAAGGTACATTGGATTATGTTCCTATAAGGGTTGTGTCATTTCTAACGGCTTAGTGGATGGTTGAGAAGGGGTGTGAGGCATATCTATCCTTTGTGCGAGATGTCATAAATGATACTCCCATCGTTGAGTCAAATTCGGTAGTGAGAGACTTTCGAGCTATATTTCAGCAGATCTTTCGAGCATGCCGCCTGACAGAGATATCGATTTTTTTATAGACTTTGTATTGAATTGTTGTCGAGAACTCAACCCATTTTTATTCCACCTTATCGTGTGGCCCAACAGATTTTACCATATTGATGACTTATTTGATCAGCTACAGGGTGCCAGATCTTTCTCAAAAATTGATTTGCGCTAAGGTTATCATTAGCTGATGTTTATTGATCCGAATATCCCGAAGACTGCCATTAGGACTCGGTATGATTACTACGAGTTTCCCATGATGTCATTTGGACTGAAAAACGCCCCAACATCATTTATGCACTTGATGAAAAGTGTATTCTAGCCATATCCTGATTTATTTGTCATTATATTTATTGATAACATCTTGGTGTACTCCCGCAGTCGAGAGGATCATGAGCAGCATCTAAGGACCATGATGCACACCTTATGACAAAATAAGTTATACGCAAAATTATCAAAGTGTGAATTCTGGCTTGGTTTTATGGTGTTTTTGGGTCATGTGGTGTCAAGTGAGGGGATCAAGGTATGTCTGAAGAAGATTGAAGCAACTTAGAGTTGGCCCAAATGTCTTTAACTACTGAGATTCGAAGTTTCCTTAGTTTGGCCGGGTATTATCGCCGTTTCGTTGAGGGTTTATCATCCATTGTCGCACCTATGACCGTATTGACGCAGAAAGGTGCTCCTTTCAGATAGTCTTAGGAGTGTGAGGTTATCTTTCAAAAGCTCAAGACTGTTTTGACTACAACCCAATGTTGGTGTTACCTAAGGATTCGGGGTCTTACCCTGTGTATAGTGATGTGCCACGTGTTGGGCTTGGTACGATGTTGATGCAAGACGATAGGGTGACTCCCTACACGTCTCGACAGTTGAAGGCCAATGAGAAGAATTATCTGGTCCATTACTTGGAATTGGCAGCTATTGTTCATGTATTGATGATTTGGAGGCACTATTTGTATGGTGTCCCATGTGAGGTTTATACAACCCACCAAAGTCTACAACATTTGTTCAAATATAAAGATCGTAACTTGTGGCAGCAGAGATGGTTAGAGTTGCTTAAAGATGATGATATCATCGTTATACATCATCTCGGGAAAGCCAATGTGGAAGCCAATACCTTGAGTCGAAAGTCAGAGAGCTTGGGTAGTTTGGCATATCTACCGGCAGTAGAGAGGCCACTAGCCATGGTTGTGCAGTCCCTGGCCAACCAGTTTGTTAGATTGGATGTTTCGGAGCTAGTCAAGTTCTTGCTTGCGTGGTTTCTCGGTATGATTTATATGATTGCATCGAAATGCGTCAGTATGATGAACCACATTTTCTTGTTCTTAAGGACACGTTATAGTACTACAATGCCAAGGAGGTTTCTATTGGAGATGATGGGGTGTTGCAGATGCAGGGGCGATGTGGATGGGTAGCGTGAGATGATCTTTGAGGAGGCCAACAATTCGCGGTACTATATTCATTTAGGTGCCTCTAAGATGTATCATGATTTGAGACGGCACTATTGGTGGAGGAGAATGAAGAAACACATACTAGAGTATGTAGATTGGTGCCTCAATTTTCAGCAAGTGAAGTATGAGCATCAGAGGCCAAACGGTTTGCTTCAGAGAATTGAGATTCCCGAGTGGAAATGGGAGAGTGTTACCATTGATTTCGTGGTTGGACTCCCAGAGACTAAGAAGACATTTGACGTTGTACGGGTGGTTATGGATAGGCTGACCATGTCGGCTCATTTCATTCCGGTGGTGACCAGCTATTCTTTAGAGTAGCCAGCTCAGATCTATATCTACGAGATTGTACGACTTCATGGCGTACCGGTATACATCATCTCTGACCGGGGCACACAGTTTGCATTACATTTTTGGAGAGCTATGCAGCGTGCGTTATGCACATAGTTTGAATTAAGCACAACATTTCACCCTCGGACAGATGGGCAGTCCGAGTGCACCATTCAGATATTAGAGGATATGCTTCGTGCATGTGTTATGGATTTCGGGGGTTCTTGGGATCAGTTATTTCTGCTTAAGGATTTTGCCTACAACAACATCTACCAATCAACTATTCAGATGGATTCTTTTGAAGCCCTATATGGGAAATGGTGTTGTTCTCCAGTTAGTTTGTTTGAGCTGGGAGAAGCTAAGTTAATAGCCATGGATTTGGTTTGGGATGCGTTGAGGAAAGTCAAGTTTATTTAGGATCTTCTTCGTACAATCCAGTCTAGATAGAAGAGTTATGACGATCAAAAGGTTTGTAGTGTGGAATTTATGGTCGGGGAGCGGGTTTAGCTCCGGGCTTCACCCATGAAGGGTGTGATGAGGTTCGGGAAGAAGTGCAAGTTGAGCCCTAGGTATATCAGACCTTTTGAAATCCTTGAGAGGATTGGTGAGCTGGCCTATAAGCTTGCATTTCTACCTAGCTTATCTGAGGTCCATCCAGTGTTCCTTGTTTCTAGCTCCGGAACTATTATGGTAATCTGTCTCATGATTTAGACTTTAGCACAATTCAATTTCACAAGGATTTGAATTATATTGAGGAGCCGCTGGCTATCTTGGACAGACAGGTCCGGAAGTTGACATCAAAGAACATAGCTTCAGTGAAGGTTCAATGGAGGGTTTTTCCGGTCGAGGAGGCGATCTAGGATACCAAGCACGAAATGAGGAGTCATTATCCTCATCCATTAATCACTTCTGATATGTCCTTATTGCATATTCGAGGGCGAACATTTGTCTTAAGAGGGGGAGATGTAACGCGACCGTCATTTTGTGTAATTGCACTTCGTTTCCCCTTTTTGATGCTTCACACATGTGTGCTTATGGTTTTTTAACTTACAGGGTTGATTAGTTTTTTTTCGGGAAGACTTCAGGTTTATTTGGGCCCATCGATTCTTGGCTTGGAAGTCTAAGTTAGAAATGTTGACCAAACTTTGACTTTTGTGAAAATGACCCAAGAGGTGTTTTGATGGCTCCGATACCTTCGTATCGTAATTTTGGACTTGAGTGCATGCCCGAAAGTGAATTCAGAAGTATGTAGGTTGATTTGTTGGTTTGCCAAAATTTGGCAATATGAAGTTGAAAAGCTTAACCGTAGGTTGACTTTTAGCTATCGGGCTCGGAATTTTATTTTGGGACTTGGAGTAGGTCTGTTATGCTATTTATAACATGTTTGCAAAATTTGGTAACATTGCAGTAGAATTGATTGGATTCAGACGCTTAGTTGCAATTCAAGTATTTCTTGAACTTTACTTTTAAATTCATACGTTTAAGTGTTTTTTAAAACAAATATACCACTAGGCAGGCTACCTAGTGGCTAAGATATAAATAAAATCCCAAAATGAGTTCAAAGCTTACAAGATGTCCAAACCAAAATATAAGTTGCATGAAGTTACCAGTTACTAAAAAGATAGAAAAGCTAAAGTCTAATGAACAACCTATTACAACATAATAAGTTGAATGCTTCCTTCTCCTGTCAGTGTATGTGAATCCAATTGCCATTGGCAAATACCAAGAAGCACCTATCAAGCTCTCACCAAGCGCCAGGGTATAATATCCATAGGCTAAAATGAATTCCAAACATCTCCACCACAAAGTTGAAGCCAACATAGTCTTCCAAGTGTAGCTACTATATGATCTCCATATGCAGTGAACTAAATTTGTCCAAGTATTAATCGTGTGCTCGCTCATCAAAATTAACATGTAGAAGAGCATGGCGGCGCCAAGCTTGATGTTGGATTTAGGCAGGTTTTGCAAGGCAAAAGCCACGCTTGAGCTGGTTTTAGGCAGGCTTTGCAAGGAAAAAGCGAGGCTTGAGCTGGCTTTAGGCAGACTTTGCAAGGCAAAACCCAGTCTTTGAAACTGTGACATTTTGTGATCTTTTAAGCTCAGATCCTTCCCTGTTAGAAACTTTACTGTAGACATTATTCTAAACATTGCTAATACATCCTTAGATTGAGCATGAAAGCATGCTAATACCACTGAGAAATGATTCAACAATCTCCATAAATACCAGATGACATGTTTAACATTTTCCTTAGCATTTGGACATATTAGAAGTAGAATAAATTGGACCATACAACACATGCTTATCGCGTTGTTCATGTACACAATCAAAGCACCCCCAAAATCAGCATGTGAGCATTCTAATACCACTGGAAAGTACCTTAATAGCATACATAATGAGACACGGAAACATGCAGGTATGTGCAGATTCCAATCCTATAAAGCCATTAGTCTAGGGTTCATCTCTTTGCTATCCTAACCCTAAGGTTAGGTATTTGAGATTTGTCTAGATTGATCAACCTCCTCCCTTCACTAGGCAGATCAGAGAATGAATCAAACTTAGATGTACCTGTAAAAGAAAACACAATGTTAGCTATAAAATTTGCCACTGAGTTGCCTTCTTTGAACACATGTTGAAAGATCACATGAAGTTTCCCTTCATCTCTATAATTTTCTTCACATCATGTGCAATTATCCAAGGAGGATCCCATTACCCTTCTATCACCATCTTCATCACCAATGAGTCAGTTTCCAATATGAGAGGGTGAAGATCATGCTCCACACAATATTCCAACCCTTGAAGAATATCCTTAGCTTCAGCTACCACATTAGTTGTCACCCCAGGTCTACTGCCCTAGCATAGACCCCATCATCTTTAGCATCCCTCATAAAAAATCCTATGGAGTTAGGACCAGGATTTCCTTTTGAGGCCCTATCACTATTGCATTTGTACCAGCAATGAAAAGGAAGCTTCCATGTTACTCTTATAGTGATCAATATAGGTTTATATCCTTCAAAGTATTGAATCATGTCTGGCCATAACAATGGAATATTAGGCATCCAAGCATACCTCACCCTTGCCAGTTGATGCAATGTCCTATTGATCTCATGAATCACCCTATTTGTGGACACTGAACTCCCATGTTTATTTGCATTTCTTATCTTCCAAAGCTCCCAAGTGATGATAGCTGATACTGCTTGAAACAATGGCTTTAATTTTGGACAACATTGAGCATACCACCAATGCCTTATAACCTGCTTCAATTGAATCAATGGCACAACAATTAAAGCAGCCCCCATGAACAAGTTCCATAACTTACAGGCAGTAGGACTTGTGACAAATATATGTTGAATAGATTCCTCTTGGGGTTGCTGACAACACCAACACCTAGGCATCATTTGCCCTTGCCTCCTCCACTTGTCATCGGTGGCTATTTTCTGCCTCCATAATCTTTACAAGAAGAAGGATATCTTGAATGGAAAACCTTTAATCCACATTAACTTGAATTCCTGATTAGGATCAGCCATATGCCATAATATTTGCCAAGCACTTCTAACGCTGAACTTGCCTAAAGGAGTTGGCATCCAATATGGTCTATCCCAGTATCCTCGCTGCCATCTTAATGCACATTTAACCTTATATGTTCTTCAATTTCCTCATTGAAAGTATGATCTAGCAGCTTATCACTCCATGTTTCCGCTTGTCGCAACTCTGCTGCCTCCTGAAGATCTTCATCGATCAAAAATTCTTCTGGTAATACGTGATAAAGTTCACCCAATCCAGTCTAATTTTCATTCCAAGTATTAGTTGTTCCACTATTTAATTCCATAGGATCTCATGTTCTACTTCTTCCCTAGCTTTCAACATTTGTCTCCAAACATGAGACCCTTCCCTAAACTGTACCACAATTAGTAGCTCCTTTTTGCAATACTTATTCCACATGAAATTAGACCACAAAGATTTTGTGGTCCTAAACCTCCACCATAGTTTAGCAAACAGTGCCCTTGAGACATCATGTACGGACCTAAAGAGGAAGGCAAATATTTTTCCATGAAGCCCAGTGTGTCTGATCCTCCCTTCTTCCTTTGTGCTCCAAAAAGACCTACCAAAAATCTTATGTAGATGCTCCAGGATGTTGTTTGGTGGATCACGGACTGGTAACATGTGAACTGGCATACTTTGCAACACACCAGAGATGAGTGTTGCCTTTCCTCCGAATGACATCAGCTTTCCTTTCCATGAATTCAATTTAGCCTTCATCTTCTTTATAAGATCCTCATAATAGTCCTTCATTCTTCCAGTGTAAAAAATAGGACACCCTAGATATGTGAAGGGGAATTTACCTCTTGTAAATCCTGTAATAGATCCAACTGCCTGAAAAAATCCACTAGCAACCTTTGAATGCATGTAATATGGACTCTTATCTTTGTTGATCATCTGACCTGATATCTTCTCATAGTTCCCCAACACTTCCATAATCTTGCTCAAGGATAGAGGATGAGCAGATGCAGAGATTATAGTATCATTAGCATATGCCAAGTGGTTTAAAGGATCAGACCACTTAGGCATTCCAGATCCCACAAATGACTTGTCTTCAAAGATCTATTCAAAGACCTAGAAAGTACCTCAGCTGACAGAATGAACAATGCTGTTGATAGGGGATCCCCTTGCTTCACACCCATTATAGACTTAAAGAACCTTGAGGACTTCCCATTCACCACTACTGAATACCAGTTATTTGACACCAAGTTCCACACTATGTTGATTAAGTCCTCAAAAAATCCCATCTCCTTAGCACATGCAATAAGTACTTCCATGAAACCCTATCATAGGCCTTAGCCATATCAAGCTTGATCACCACATTAGTTGACTTTCCCCTTAACCGTATGTCAGTGACAATTTCTTGAGTCAATAAGATGTTCTGAAATATACTCCTACCCTTTACGAATCCGGATGGATTAGGAGATACTAGAGATGGCAGAAAACTCTCCAATCTATCATGTAACACCCTAGACAAAACCTTGTCAATGAAGTTGCTCAAACTAATCGGTCTTAAGTCAGAAAAGGTCTCAACTCTAGGTTTCTTGTGCAGCAACACTAGATTGGTGTGAGTGATGGATTTAGGCAATGCATATCCTCCATAGAAGTGTATCACCATGTTGTGTATATATGCAACAATAACATCCCAACATTTGATAAAACAGGCTAGTGAATCCATCAAGACCACTAGAAATCTCCCCACTAAGATAAAAAATTGTTGCCCTTACTTCTTTAATTACTGTCAATCTGCTAAGTTCCACATTCTAATCCATAGTGACCATTGAAGGTACATTATTGAGCAAGGAAAAGTCAGAAGCATCACCTTCATTTGTGAACTATTTTTGATAGAAGTCTACTACACCTGTAGCCAATTTCTCCTGGTCTTCAATCCATACCTCACTGCCACTTTTGATCCTCATCAGTTGCAATTTCTTTCTTTTTCCATTGCCATGATTGTGAAAGAAACTTGTATTCCTATCTCCTTCAGCAAACAAAATCATCTTAGCTTTTTACTTCCAATACTACTCCTCAATACTCAAGTATTTCTTCAATTCAGATTGAGCCTTTTGAAGCACGATCTTGTTCTCCATTGTAGGTTATTCTTCAAACAACATCTCTTTCACCCTAACAATGGCCTCCAAAATAGCCAACTACTTGAAGATATCACCAAATGTTTCCCTACTCATTTTGAAAGTGCTGCCTTCACCCTCTTGAGCTTCTGCTTGAACATCAAAAAAGGATCCCCTATGAAATCGACTTCCCAATTCTTCCTCACCACATCCATAAATGTAACATGCTTTGTCCAAAAGTTCAAGAACCTGAAAGGCTTGAAAATATTAGTGGTATGCTCCCCACATGTCATTAGCAATGGTGTATGATCTGATCCAGTTAAGATTAGATGCTCAACTTCAATAGTTGGCAACATGTTCATAAATGGCAAATTCACAAAAATCCTATCCAATCTGTTGAATATACACTCAACATTGGGTCTCCCATTCCACCATGTAAATGGACATCCGATGTATCCTTGCTCAAACAAACCACAAGAGTTTACACAAAATGCAAAATCCTCATATTTAGGAGGGTGTACTGGAAGTCCCTCTATTTTCTCATCTTCATGAAATACCACATTGAAATCCCCTCCTACCAACCATGTCAATTCCATATCACTTGCTAAGTAATACACGTGATCCCATAATTCCAACCTCTCAATTGCTGAACATTTTTCATAAACAAATGTCATCATCATGTGCTGCCTCAAATCATGGCGAAACACTCTCACAGTCACCTGTTGCTCAGTATCCTACACTAATTCCTATTCCACCATTTCATCAAAGAAAAACCATATTTACCCATAATATTTGCATAAGCAGTCTCCATATTCAATCTCCTGCTATGAATCCCTTTTTCTGAAAAGGCTCCATCAATGCAACTACACAAAAACTATGCTTCCTATTCATGTTGATCACCCTAGGAAAGGCATGTTGTGTATTCACAGACCTTATGTTATATTAATGTTTTGATCATCACCATTTAGATAGAGAAGATGCCCTCCTGGGCATTATTCTTGAAGATTGTGGTGAGTCGTTATTCTTATTCTTCTTACTTTTCTTACCTCCTTTAGCACTTATCCCCTTCCCTAGCCACTTGTTTGAAATTTTCTGCTGTTGATTACCATCTCCTTCATCCTTCATTGGATTTTGTATCAATAAGTCTTCATCAATTGGGTCCACATTGTGTGTAACTAAAATCATGTAAATGCTACAGAGGAGTCTTCAGTGCAACATTAAGATGCAGCTACATAATTTAATCAGAGCCAGATTCCATAAGCACTTCCTCTATTTCCTCAGATGCTCTTAGAAAAATTGCCCGCTCATCAGCCTGTTCATACCTCTTGCTATCATCCATAGAAGAAACAACCGTCTGCTTCATTTTGAATTGCAGCCCATAGACGCTGCCTAGCCCAAGAGTTACTATAGCAGTCTTCTCTGAAAGAACTGTTCTAGTGAGATCACCGCCCTTTCCATTGCCTGAAATTTGGTCTGACCCCAATATATCATCCCTAACCTTCACATTAACATCTCCATCGAGTTTATTGTCTGATGTATACACCGGAACTCCATCTACATAGGCCAAAATCTCTCTAGTTGCACTAGGGTTGGGGTTTACTGTAGCTTCCTCATCAGGTGAACCTGTCTTTAGGCCTAGCGTTGCCAGCATAATGCCTGGGGAGCCTGGCTTTAGGCCTGGCGTCGCCAGCCTAATGCCTGGTGATCCTGACTTTAGGCCTGACGTTGCCAGCCTATCGCCAGGTGAGCTTTGCTTGTTGTCCTTCTTCACCTTGTCTTCTGTCATCTTTCTTATGCCTAGTTGATCATCCTCAAACTCAACTGCAGTGCTCCATAATACCTTTGTAGAGTTTACCTCATCAACATCCTTAATCTGCCTACAATCTGCAAATGTTTGAGATGTAATCTCATAACATGATTGGTTTGTGGTCATTTTGAGTTGTTTTAGCTCTTCTTTGCTAGTCCCGAACCTACTACGAATATAGTCGATTGTGGATTACTTATTAGCCCTTTCATGAGTATGTTGATCACTAGGAACACAGACAGAATCTGACGACATAATCCCAGAAGGAATAGGGTCACCATTATGCTCATTTTCCACAATATTCTCGACTTCTTCCTTCTTCACACGCTTGATTTCATGTTGAGTATTGACTTTCTTTTCCTTCTCCTGGCCCTTCTTAGTTTGCTTTTACCCATGTTCCTTCTTATTACCATTTCTATGATCCTCACCTTTGCCTTCAGTAATTTTTAGAGTAGGCTGATGAACTTCCTCAACCTCTAGTGCATTAAAATTGTTCTTGGTTCAACTTCCTCAACTTTGGCCTTCCCTTTACTCTTATCAACTTCCTTTCCTTGATTGTTATCGACAATGTAACCCCTATTGTCTCGTTGGTATTTGTTCTTCCTTCCTTGCATCCATTCCTGCTTGGCATGATTAGTAGTAGGCTTACCAACCACTATTCCACTAGTTAGGACCTTTTTTGTATTTGCAGTAGTCCCAATTTCATCAGAACTCACCACAACTGCCTTCCCCTTGATTTTTTCCTCAACACCTTCTTCAAATCTCTTGTGTAATTCATGATGAATTACCCAGCATTCTTCCTTACTATGCCCTTATTTTTTGCAAGTCTTGCAATATTTTGGCATATAATCATACATAACCTTTATCCACTTGAACTCTTCTGGCCCAGATTCATCAGCTTCCTCCACAATCTTAATGTAATGAGGGCACTTAGCTAGTAGATTAATCTCCACCTTTACCTTGGAACATCTAGGTCTAGTACCATTCTGAGTTGCAATATCAACATGAATATGATTCCCAACTGCCCTAGCAAATGAGAACACACATTCCTTACCAAAGAAATTTGGTGGCAGTTCAGGAAAGGTAATCCATGCTACAACTATATGCGTTTCTTCATTTGGTTTCCACCATGGATTCCACTTAGTACACCTCATCTGCCACATATCACCTTGAGCTTTGAGGTAGAATGCATGTTTAGGAAATAGATGAACCTAATCTTCAAGCAATGACACTCTTATTAGCACATGACTATCCTCTATCAACCCAATAGAACATGCTCATTTCAACTCACATTGAATAGGAATAACCTTACACAATTCATTGATGATATATTTGCCACACGAAAATTTACCAAGAACAGATAATTGCAAACCGTGCTGGATGATGGATTATTGAACTTCTTGCTTCTTCCACTTGATAAAAAGCTCCCCATGGAGAAATTCCACAGATTTAATGGGAAATTTTTCTAGGGCATGGGCGCATTTATGACAGTAGGGTTTAATAAATTCGCATAGGTTTTCCGAGGATTAGGGTTTGTAGAGGTTGGTAATGCCTGTGGGGGGGGGGGGGGGATGACTTACCAACCTTAAG
>ML477555.1:28146-47911 GCA_005239535.1 Nicotiana rustica | reverse complement strand
TATATATATATATTTTACTTGCAGCCTTCCTTCAACTTGCTTGCCCCAGAGATTTTCTTATGTTATTTTGGAACATCAAGCGAGATATCACATCGTCTCTAACCCTTACTTTCTCTCCTGACTAGGCCTCTCAATACCAAGAAACCATAGGCTGGAAAATATACCATTGACGACACCGCTATCAGTCCTGGATACTGAATCCTCGCGCTTCTAGCCTTCTATCTGAAGTATGGACTATTCACAACCTTCTGCATTTGATTATCTCGTATGTTGTTCACCTTTACCTTACTTACCTTAAAATATCGCATCACATCTTCTATCTCTTCCATAACCTCCCTTCCATATAGGTATGATTTACATCCACAACTTGAAGCTTTATTATAATACTACAATCCGGTGGGAGCTTCATACTGACTTCTTATAAGGCTGTTACTTTTCTAACTGGCTTTATTGTAGAGCCGTTATAGACCATGGTTATTGTACTATCTCTCTTGTACCTCTTATATTAAGGATGATCCTGAAATGTTCTCGATCATGATTTAAATAATTTTCTAGGTCCAATAATCAGACTCCTGATTTACTTAGTTGATGTAACTCTTTAGTCTCATCTTCCCTTTGATCAACCTTCGTGTAGGATTAAGCTATCTTCCGATATGCGGCTCATGGTATTAGTTATTACTTTATCCTTTCATCGACGCTATGGAATATCCAGGATATAATCTTTTAATAATTCAATCCTTTGTATATGACCTGGACTCAATTCATTCTTTTAACTTAAGCCAGAGTCTTCTACATGTCACGACCCAAATTTTCCACCGTCGGGATTGTGATGGCGCCTAACACTACACTTGCTAGGCAAGCCAACATTAGAGATGTACAACATAAACATATCTAAAAGTTTACGAAATCCACAACCATTCAACACATAATACCAGAATAAGGAATAAAATTTTTAGAATAATATAGTGCAATAATAACGACATGTCTACCTACCCTTGATCTAGAGTCACAACTCACGGACTACTAAGAATTTACTACAAGTAGTTGGCTGAAAAGAAAATGTATAATTGTTAGTGAACTAAATAAAACAGTAAATGGTTATAAGGAAGAGACTCCAAGAATCTACGGACGTCGACAGATCTACCTCGGGTCTCCTGGGTGAAAGTCAGCTACAACTCGAACTCAGCTCGGACCAATACCTGGATCTGCCCAAAAAGTGCAGAGTGCAACATTGTACAACTGACCCCATGTACTAGTAAGTTTCGAGCCTAACCTCGGCGAAGTAGTGACGAGGCTAGGACAAGACACCACATAAAAACCTGAACAGTATAATCATGCTAATGGCAACAATGATAAACAAGGAAATAAAGCAGGCATAATGGGAAGGGGACATGAATTGAGGGATCACAATATAAGAAATGATAAACAATAAAATACACAATTTAACCAAAAATCCTCAATTAAATTAGGCAATTCAAACAATAAAGGAATACTGGACGACATCACCTTTCGTGCTCTTACTCTCAACCTCACCAATATATAAATAGAATGGCACAACGTCACCCTTCATGCATTAAACCTCGCATAATATACACGACATCACCCTTCGTTCTTTATCACTCTTATATCATGGAAGAATATCATCCTTCGTTCTTTACACTCTTCGTCACGATATAAATAAATCATGCACGACATCACCCTTCGTGCTTTACACTCCTCACAATTCATAGAAGCAATAACAACGGATAGATGGAAGTTTCACAAAGAAATCAATATTCCATCAACGATTAATTTTCACAATTTAACACCTCAATCTTGAATCGATATTAACAATTTTATCAACCTCGGTGGAACCGAACATAAGTTTCCCAACATTTCTATACCAACAATAAGCATGGATAACAAGATTTAAGACTACAAATTTCAAGAATAGTCTTTCACTCGCATACTATGACTCAACCACAACGCATAGATTCTCATCACCTCACATATGCATTGCATTCAACAAAAAAACATGTAGCAAATACTCATACAATACCTATTCCCTCAAGCCAAAGTTAGACACAACACTTACCTCGTTTCACAGGCCACTCACTGCTCAAGTCCCCAATGCCGGTAATAAACCTGTTATCAAACAAAGACCCATTCTACCACATTCAAATACTGCCAATGATGGAAGAAATGTGCAGAACTCCCTAGACATTTGTCGGATCATCAAGTGATGGAGCCCCCCCTTCTACGGGGAATATAGCAAAATTTCTAAGCCGATTAGCATCAATATCCTCCCAAATATGCCGCAACCAGATCCGATAGCACACATTCTAGGTCCGACGACCTCATCTCATCTACCACAACCGCTCTAGCAACATGACGTATCAATACAACTTAAAGCCAAGATCCGTGCAGCCCATGCAGAAATAGGCAACATCCCAAATGAGCTCAAACATGATAAATGACATCGAACAAGGGAATTGCCCGCAAGATCAACGGGTATCACTCCCAACGCAAACCAAGAACTCCTCACGCACCGAATACCCAAAACTTATGAATCTAACACACAAGGGTCATGTTTCAACATACTTTGCGGCAATACATGACCTCCATCCGGACGCCGGTGCATATTATATACCTCACTCCGCCTTGCTCCAAATCAATAACCACGTGAAACCAGACATCATGTACTCAAAGTGCATTACCATATCCATGGAGAATCGGACGATGCCATGCCACACGAACCCGAAAGAACATAACTAATACGTCTCAATCCTGCAATACCCAACTACTTACCTTACTCAAATCCCGCTATAAGACCTTCATAGAATCACACCATCTGTGCTTAAAACAAACTAATTGCATCTCCCCGTAGCAGGGAAGAGTAACTCATAAACTATCCCAGAACACAGATAAGTCCAACAACCATTAACTGGCATGCCCCTCACAGTAGCACTACAGAGCTAATCAACCCGACTCGGTGCATAACACCTATCCTCATTGGGCCTACTAAGGAACCCCAAATCAATCCGGTCATATACAGTTCACAAATGACCCTCTGAAGGTCCATAACGACTGAATCCCAACACACACTAACCTCTGACTAACCTTGGTTAAGTCTCTATAGCCCTCGCTATGAAATAATCTACTCATTTGAGTTCCCATAATCCAAACCCTCAGAGCACACAAATCATCATATCCGATCTCAAATTCGTCTTCAGAATGTCTAATACTTCCCCAATACATGATCACACCACTAGGAATACCCCTACGATCTGTAGGTGTTACAAGGACAAATTTGAATACCCGCAGCCGACCAATAAGGAGAGTGTCGCCACACCAATGAAGCATCCATAAATCAAGACACAGTGCATCTTCTGAAACTTACTCCTTCATCGAGCCATATCTAGAAGTAACAGCATCTATCTGATCCTCTAAGATCGCCGATGCCACCTAAGAACTCAAAACCTTCATTTCAAACCACATCGTGACCTTGCACCTGCAATCTCAATGCTACACCACACATCGCACCCATCATGCCACCAACTGAAAGATACGACAAACCTCAAGATCCACTCTGAGTCGCAAGCAACTACATACTCAATCAGCTAAGAACTTTCCATGTGACTTTATTCCGGAGAAAATTATAATATCCCACATTCCCCAGGCACCAATAGGAAATAAAAATCTCAACTATGGTAGAGACCACCAAGAACCCTATGAAACCCATTGTACAGATCTAACCTGCCAGGACTGAATCCCTCTAACTCAACTAAGCTACGCAGGCCGTCAAAACCCAAGGGAATTGCCACGAATCACATGTAGGACCTTACCACACCATAAGCACCCAAAGAAAAAATAATTCTCATTATCTTGCCGATCCAACCTACTACCCAACTGTCATATTCCTCCGAGTTCCTTCTGAATTGCCTTCAAATTGATTCTTCTCCTTGCCATGGTACCAAAATCCTCAACCAAAAAAATCACCACGCGAGACCCTAGCACAAAACCACATCTCAAATACTTACTCTAAAGAGACTTTCTATGTATTTAAGCTATTCTTCCCCTTTCATGATACCGCAATGTTTGATCCACAACGATATAGAAATACCACAAATCTTGACACCTTCCAATGAAAATCTCGATTTTTAGCCAAACACACATCTTGAAGTTTCCCAGTTGTTATATATAAACATTGATTCCATCAGAACCATTCTCAAGGGTCATCTACTCTATGCAAGTCTCAATTAAACTGATCAAACGATCTGTGCCCCCATTAACACACTAACACTCAAAGGAGTAACCCACGCCCCAAGAAACCAAGCAAGTTTCTACTCCACACACACTACACCTTTTACAGATACAACTCAATCATTCAATAAGACCCATTTACCCATAGTATAATACAACATGTACTAAAAAATTTCCATTACTGGAGTCATTCTCAAGCTCCACCTCTGCAGGTCATAGCGTTTTCATCATTATACCTCGAACTGGAATCGATACATCATAATCGTGTAACTAACTTATCATTAGCAGACTCCCCACTTGGCTCAAAGCCATAGATCAAGACAAACGATAACTCACAATGCCCATACGCTATCATCGCCACAATACCACAGTGAGATTCAACTAAAACTCCATAAGTTCATATACACAAACCATCTAATATCTCACATCATCCACAAATCTCGCATTCACCATTGAACTCATAACACAACATAAAGATCCACTTCACTCCACAACTACACTACATGAGGGGTCCTTCAATGCACTCACAACTCGAGGCCATATTCCAACTCAAGAAAGAAGTCAACACCCAATAGTTCTTGCAACATCTCCAGCCAATTCTTTTCGTCACAATCAAACAATCTGAACACATCTTACCATCAAATCACACTCACCACATAGTCATCCAGTCACAAAATCCCACTAATAAGGACACAAACGAACATATAAGTCCCACATGCACGTGCTTCCACAATTGAAATCTCAGCACTCAAGCCACAAAAGAACCCAGGCTCAAGTCCGCCAGACTTTTATCAATATGCTAAAATCACATCTCGCACCTCATCCATGGAATCAGAAGACGTCGATGCACAACTAATATTGAGCGCTCACGTGCACATTCAAATACATGTAAGGAATTCAAAGAGTTACGCTTTTGGCTGAATAAATGGACTCGCACGACAAGAATTCAAGAATGTGAGATTTTTCCTAAGGGTTTCGTAGCCTCTCGAAGATAAGTACAGACGTCTCCGTACCGATCGGCAAGACTCTATTAAACATGCTCATGACTTGTGAGACCTATGTAACCTAGGCTTTGATACCAACTTTTCACGACCCCCAAAACTAACATGGTGTGATGGCACCTATCAAGAACTAGGCAAGCCGGCACCTTTAATCAATTCGATTTCTATCATAACAATATTTAAATATTAACCTTTCTTAATAGAGAGACCAAAATAAAACATAAAATCAAACCCAAAATATTGTAAGAAGAGAAGTCCCAAATTCTGGTGTCACTAAGTCATGAGCCAATACTACAACTGTTCCCAAAATTCAACGAGACAATTTTTTCTTGAAATAATCAATAAAAATACACAAGGAAGATAAGGAAAGAGATAGGCGGGTCTGCGATCGCCAAGCAACTACCTCGTTCTCTCAGAAAAATGGTCCGCAACCAAAATGATCAACTGGCACTACCATGGCCAGGGATACTTGTATTTGCACACAAGGTGCAGGGGGTAACGTGAGTACACCCACTCAGTAAGTAACAAGCCCAAATTGTGGGCTGAGTGGTAGCAACGGACTAAACATCCGCATTTATAATAGAATCAACGTGCAGAAATTTGGGCATGCTTTCAGTTAACCAGACAGCTCAAACTAATAAAATAAGTACCATTTCGAACAATTTAACATATATAACTCAATGTATTAAACATGCCAATGCATCAACGGTATAAAATGCATAATGTGCTACCACTCTCAAATACTCGTCCACTCAATACTGTATATGCCTCGCATGGCCTAGGGAAGATCCATCTTGGCATATATACACATTAGACAGAAATCACTCAGTACTGAGGAAGGCCGATCCAGCCCTATGGAGAAGATCCATCTCCAGATAATGATGAACTTCACCACCACTCGGTAGTGTATATGGCTCAACTGCCCAGGGAAGATCCATCCCAGAATACGTATACACATCACTGACATTAGTCACTCAGTGCCAAGGAAACAGGCCAATCCATCCTCATGGAGAAGATCCATCTCCAAATATAAACACTTCGGACAAGATCTATCTCAAGGGAAGAACCATCCCTCAATTATCACTCCGCTCACTGGGGGTGAGTTACAGACTCCGGAGGAGCTCCTACTACCCAAGCGCTATCATAAGCCAGATCCATGCATAATCAATATAACATGATGCGGCGTGCAGCCCGATCCCATATCTTTCACTCAATATGAGGCTCTCCGCCTCACTCAGTAATCACTCTCCAGTCTCGCTCACATGGGCTCACAATATGAACTAGCCCGAATCAATGATATAATGTGCAAAACAATAATTACCGAGACTAAGACATGATATGATATGCAATGACAGGACTGAGTACATAATATCAATGAAACACATGAGACGGTAGTAATAAACGATGACTCGGGTCTTAAAAGTACCATTGTGAAGCCTTAACATAATATCTAGCATGATTTCTAGCATGTTTGCATTAATCACATTGATAGAAGCATTTATCAACAAGAAAGAACCACTAAACGGTGCCATGGAATGAACCAAGCCACAAGTCTTACGATGCACGCCCGCACGCCCGTCACTTGGCATGTGTGTCACCCAATTCTAATCACATAACACGTAGTTTGGGGTTTGAACCCTCAAGACCAAGTTTGGGAGCGTTACTTACCTCAATCAAGTCAAAAGTCTACTCCGCAATGCCTTTGCCGCTCGACTAGGCCACAAATCGCCCCGAATCTTTTCAAAATCATATTCATATCATCAATATACGCTAAAGGGATAAAACCAACGCGAAAATAATCAAATTACATCAAAACTCCCGAAATTAGCCAAACCCGACCCTCGGGCCCACGCCTCCGAATCTAATAAAAATCACAAAACCAGAATCCTTATCCTCTCACGAGTCCTTACAAACCAAATTCATCAAAAACTAACTTTGTTTGACCCCTAAATCACCAAAAGCTTAGTCTCAAGTTTCAAACTAGAATTCCCCAATTTTTTAACCCTTAAATCCCACAAATTTCATGCTTAAACAGTTAGAAATCACCATAGAATCGAGTATTGAGTTCAAAAACATTACCTCAAAGTGATTCCTCTTGAATCCCTCTTCAAAACCCCTCAAAAAGCTCCAAGCCTAAACACAAATGGTGGAAAAATAACCCAACTTCGCGAAGCCTGGTATATATACTTTCTGCCGTAGGGGTTTTGTATCTGCGGTCCAATACCGCATCAGTCGTCCCCGCATTTGCGACCAAATATCCGTATCTGCGGACTTCACTTAAGGCTCCCAGTCTCCACCTGCGATGGATCCTCCGCACCTGCGGGCTCACAGGTGCGACACTCCATCCGCTTCTGCCATAATATCTAGGCCTCCCAAACTCCGCACCTGCGACGCTAAACCGTACTTGCGGTACGCGGACCTGCGATCACCTTTCCGCAGGTGCGGAAAATCAGATATACCAACACATCATATATCATCACACGAACTTCCTCAAACCCTCGGAACAATCAAAACAACATCAAAACACCAAATTAACCAGAAATTCAAGCGTAAGGATTCCTAAACTTCTGTAATTTGTCAACGATGCCAAAACCAACCAAACCACGTCCAAATTATCTGAAATTTTGCACACACATCACAAATGACCCTATGAACCTATTCCCACTTCCAGAATTTCATTCTGACCCCGATAATTATTTTTCCACTGCCAACCTAAAACCGCCAAAAATCCAATTGCGCCAATTCAAGCCTAATTCAACCACGGACCTCCGAATAAAATTCAGGACCAACTCCTAAGTCCCAAATCACCTAACGAAGCTATCTGAGCCATTAAACCAAATTCCGAGATCATTTACTTATAAGTCAACTTCCGATTGAATTTTCCACTAAATAACCAAACTGAAGAGACTAAGTGTCTCATTCTTTTCCAAAACTCACTCTGAACCCGAGCCAACCGACCCTACACAACATAATAGAGATGAACAACAAACAATGGAGAAGAAATGGTGGAAAACGGGCTAAAACATTTGGAACGACCGACCGGGTCGTTACAACCACCAAATCTCTAAGTTCCAAAATTACTCTGTAGCCTATCCGAAACTCACCTAAGCTCTCGGGGCTCCTAATCAAACATGCACGGAAGTCCGAAAACATCATACGGACTTTCTCGTACGATCAGATCGCCAAAATAACACCTAAAACTACGTATTTAGCACCAAAACTCGTGAAATTCTCAAGAAAACTTAAAGTTAATATCTTCTCAACCGGACGTTTGAATCACGTCAAATAAACTCTGTTTCTCACAAAATTTCACAGACATGACTTATATACTATATTAAACTTGTACCGGGCTCTGGAACTAAAATACGGGCCCGATACCAACGAGATCAAATACTAATAAATTTCTTTAAATCTTTAGAATTTCAGTCTTACAATTTTCATCAAAAATTTATTTCTCGAGGTAGGGACCTCGGAATTCGACTCCGGGCATACACACATGTCCCATATTTTACTATGGACTTTTCGGGACCCCTGTCAGAACACGGGACCGAGTTTGTTTACTCAAAATATTGACCAAAGTCAACTACAAATCATTTTTATATCCCAAAAATTATTATTTCATAAATCTCCACATAAAGGCTTTTCGGATATACATCCGCACTACGCCCGCAAATTGAGGTGAGTAAAAAAAGGTTTTTAAGGAAAACGAGTGTGGAATAAAGTCTTACATCACACGATGACCCTTTGGGTCATCACAATCTCCACCTCTAAAACAACCGTTCATCCTCGAACAAATATAGAAAAGTGCCTGGACTAGCAAACAAGTGCGGACATCTACTCCGTATGTCCAACTCAAACTCCCAAGTAGCTTCCTCAACAGGCTGACCTCTCCGCTGCACTCGAATTGAAGGGTAACTCTTTGACCTTAACTGACGAACTTGTCGGTCTAGATTGGTCACCGGCTCTTCCTCATAAGTCAAATAATTTTCTAACTGGACAAAGCTGAAATCTAGCATGTGGGAAGGATCACTATGATATTTCCGGAGCATAGACACACAAAATACCAGATGAACTTAGACTAACCTTGGAGGCAATACAAGTCTATAAGCTACCTCCCACACTCTATCGAAGATCTCAAATGGACCGATATACCTAGGGCTCAACTTGCCCTTCTTCCAGAATCTCATGACACCCTTCATAGATGACACCCGAAGAAACACCCTCTCCCAGACCATGAATTTCACAACACGAACTTTACGGCCGGTATAAATATTTTGCCTGTATTGAGCTATGCGAAGTCGATCCTGTATATTCTTGACCTTGTCCAAGGCCCCCTGTACTAAATCTCTACCCAATAACTGATCCTCCCCCGTCTTAAACTACCCAACTGGCGACCTACACCGTCTACCATATAATGCCTCGTAGGGAGCCATCTGAATGCTCGATTGGTAGATGTTATTGTAGGAGAACTATGTAAGGGGAAAGAATTGATCCCATGATCCTCCTAAATATATAACACAAGCGCGTAGCATATCCTCTAAGACATGAATAGTACGCTCGGACTGCCCGTCAGTATGAGGATGAAATGATGTGCTCAACTTAGCCCGCGTACCCAACTCACACTGAATCGCCCTCCAAAAGTGCAAGGTAAACTGTTACCTCTATCAGAAATGATAGATACAGGCACACCGTGAAGACGAATGACCTCCCAAATGTAAATCTCTTCAAACCACTCCGAAGAATAAGTAGTTGCCACCAGAATGAAGTGTGCTGACTTATTCAGCCTATCCACAATAACCCACATGGCGCCGAACTTCCTCTGAGTCCAACAACGAAGTCCATAGCGATACACTCCCATTTCCACTCAGGAATCTCTATCTGTTGAAGCAAACCACCGGGTCTCTAGTGCTCATACTTCACCTGTTGACAATTCAAGCACCGAGCCACATATGCAACAATATCCTTCTTCATCCTTCGCTACCAATAATGTTGTCGCAGTTCCTGGTACATTTTGGCAGCACCCGGCTGAATAGAATAGCAAGAACTCTAAGCCTCCTCAAGGATGAACACCCAAAGCCCATCGACACTAGGCCCACACACACGACCCTGCATCTTCAAAACATCATCATCTCCAACCATAACCTGCTTGGCATCATCATGTCAAATTGTGTCCCTAAGGACCATCAAGTGAGGGTCATCATGCTGCCGATCACTGATACGCTCGAACAAGGAAGACCGAGCGACTATATAAGCTAGAACATGGCTGGGCTCTAAATCATCCAACCTCACAAACTGATTAGCCAAAGTCTGAATATCTTAAGCTAGCAGTCTGTCACCAACTAGAATGAATGCAAGGATGCCCATACTCACTGCCTTCCTACTCAATGTGTCGGCCACCACGTTAGCCTTTCCCGGATGATACAATATAGTGACATCATAGTCTTTCAATAGCTCCAACCATCTCATCTGCCTCAAATTGAGATCCTTTTGCTTGAACAATTACTGAAGGCTATGATGATTCATGTAAACCTCACATGGCATGCCGTAAAGATAGTGCCTCCAAATCTTCAACGCGTGAACAATGGCTTCCAACTCTAAGTCATGTACATGGTAATTCTTCTCATGAACTTTCAACTGCCGAGACGCATATGAAATCACCTTGCCCTCCTGCATCAATACTGCTCCGAGACCAACACGGGAGGCATCACAATATATCGTGTAAGATCCTGAACCCGATGGTAATACCAACACTAGTGCTGAAGTCAAGGCAGTCTTAAGCTTCTGAAAGCCCACCTCACACTCGTCCGACCATCTTAATGGGGCACCCTTATGGGTAAACCTGGTCATCGGGCCTGCTATATATGAAAGCCCCTCCACAAACCGATGATAATAACCTGCCGAACCCAAGAAACTCATGATCTCCGTGGCTGAAGTGGGTCTAGGTCAACTCTTGACTGCCTCAATCTTCTTAGGATCAACCTGAATACCCTCTTCTGATACGATGTGACCAAAGAAAGCCACTGAATGTAACCAAAATGCGCACTTTGAAAATTTAGCATACAACTGACTGTCCCTAAGAGCCTGGAGTACTACTCGAAGGTGCTGCTCATGCTCCTCCCGACTACGGGATTATATCAAAATATCATCAATAAACAAGATCATAAATGAATCCAGGTAAGGCTTGAACACTATGTTCATCAAGTCCATAAATGCTGCAGGGGCATTAGTCAAGTCAAAAGACATCACTAGAAACTCATAGTGCCCATACCTCGTCCAAAAAGATGTCTTAGGGACATAGAATTACCTAATCTTCAACTGATGGTGGCCATATCTCAAATTAATCTTTGAAAACACCTTGTCACCCTGAAGCTGGTCAAACAAATCGTCAATCCTCGGCAACGAATAATTATTCTCGATAGTGACTTTGTTCAACTACCGATAATCTATACACATCCTCATAGATCCATCCTTTTTCTTCACGAACAAAACCGGAGCATCCTAGGGTGAGACACTAGGTCTAATGAAGCCATTATCAAGACAGTCTTGCATTTGTTCCTTCAATTCTTTCAACTATGTCTGGGCCATCCGGTATAGCGGAATAGAAATGGGCTGAGTGTAGGGAGCCACATCAATACAAAAGTCAATATCCCTGTCGGGCAGAATCCCCGAAAGTTCCGCAGGAAATATATCAGGAAACTCACGAACAACAGGAAAAGAATCCATAGAAGGTACCTCAGCACTATAATCACGAACATAAGCCAAATAGGCCAAACACCTCTTCTCGACCATGCACCGAGCCTTCATATAAGAAATAACCCTGCTGGAGGAATGACAAGGAATCCCTCTCCACTCTAATCGAGGCAACCCCGACAAGGCTAATGTCACTGTCTTGGCGTGACAGTCCAAAATAGTATAATTAGGTCACAGCCAATCCATGCCCAATATGACATCAAAATCAATGATGTGGAGGATCAAGAGGTCTACATTGGTCTCAAGACCCCTAATAACGACCACACATGAGCGATACACACGATCTACAACAATAGCATTCCCCACGGGCATGGACACATATACAGGGGCGCTCAAAGAATCATGGGGCACAAACAAATAGGAAGTAAAATAAGACGATACATAGGAGTAAGTAGACCCCGGATCAAATAGAGCTGAAGCATCTCTACTGCAATCTGAAATAGTACATGTGATAATAACATTAGACGACTCAGCTTCAGGTCTGGCAGGGAATGCATATAAGACCCAGCTGTTCTAGTCAATAAATAATCTCTCCACCATTTCATGGTGGAACAAGTTATCTGGAAAGAAGCAAAGTCGACCCCATTGATCTCCAGTATACCCATGTTTCGAAGAACCTCATGGCAGCTATCATGGTACTCCAGGGGATCCTCTGAAGTAGCACCACTAAAATGGACTTGGAAAAGCTTGGTAAACCTATCTAATCTCCACAAAGCCTCAGAGGACATAGTCGTCCCATAAACACGCAGTGCTGCACCAAATGGCTTAACTACCCCAACTAGATGAGTTGTTGGGGTTTGAAATTGGGGAGACATCTACTCTGCAGTGTGGATGGCAGGAGTCCGGGCTCCTCCTACAGCCTGAGACACAGATACTTCCACGGGGAATGCACCAGTCTGGGCTACACTCTCCATTTTCGCGCCCCCTTTTTCCCTCTCCTTTCGGATTAGTCCGGGTTTTTGACATTATTGGGACAACTCATTTTTATTTGGGAAAAGGGATGTAAGGAATTTGAAGAGTCGCCACCTAACAAATTAAGGTGCATTAGGGCACCTATTATGGGTCATTGATAACACTAATTGTATAACCAGAGATTGGGTAACGACTTGAAGCTACTTCAAGCGGAAGGTGTTAGGCACCCCTCGAAGTCCAGAACTGTGGGTCTCGGCCAAACTTACTTTTTGAATTAATCAAGTGCAAATAAGCTGTCTAAGCACACATATGTGAACGAATGAAGGCTTTACCAGATTAGCAGTCTAAGCATACATATGTGAATGAATGAAGGCTTTAACAGATTAGCAGTCTAAGCACACATATTTAAATAAGTGAAAGGGGTCCTAAGTTATTTATCCTATAGGATCATATCCATGCAATGCCCGGTAATCACTAATCGATGAGGGGCTACACGTTGCATTAGCTCACGGGTCATCATATCTTTTTTCTACCAATTATCCCACCCCTTAGTGGTCATTAAGCGAGTTTTTTTATTTAACAGACTCTATGTGTGCTATTACTCGTCCCTTCCTTGTGGTCCCCGAGGAAGTTTAGGACCTCTAAATCTGGGCAGTTCTAGACAACCCCTAAGGTATTTAAAAGAGAAAAATCTAGGTGACCAGCAAATAACAGGTAGGACCAGCAAATAAGTGAAAGGGGCAGTTAAAAGGCTCATGTTTACCTCCATATGTATATAGCAAATAAGCAGCACGTCCCAAACACGCATCCAAGAAGTGTTTAGAAAAATCTTAGGATATGATGTTTAGGTGAATATTAATACACATAATAGCAACACTGTTTCACAAACTCAATGGCAGGGTGCTAATCAGTCTGCCTACTGATTTTAATCCTGTAAGACTCAAACAGTTTAACACAATCAAAACGCAGTTTCCAATTTATATATAGAGATTAACTACCTAAGACTTGCCTAGGTGTGGGACTGTACACAGTCACAGTTACAAGAATTGTTAAACAGTTTAGAAGTTGTTTAACCTACAAACATGATGTTCTAGGTGAAACAGATTTTTTTTTAAAAAAGGGGGATTTATACCAGTTATGTTCAAAAACATATATCTATATGTGAGACTGTTTTTATGCCTTTTCAGGTCCAGTTACTCATTTAATCGAAATTGAAATGTTCATACAAATGCAAACAAAGTTCCTAGAAAATGATATCCAAGTGCATACAGGAATGACCGTTTTATTAAGACAGGGCTATTAGCCTATAGCAGGGTCTCTAAGTGAAAACACTTATGCCAAATTAAAGCATGGAATAGTAATGCAAAGTATGTTGAATTAATAAACGTGAAGTCCTAAGAACAGGATATATGATGCATGTTTAGCATGATTTGGATGCAAAGAAACAAATTACTCCTATGACATGGCTTCTAATGCATATTTGCAGAATATAAAGCCTACAAACATGGTTTCTACCCAGTTTTACCTACAGTACCATACACTACCCTCCCTTTTCATTAGTCACCCCAATATCTGTTTACAATTAATTATTATAGACCAATGGCTGAATGAATTACATAAGTGAAAAGTAAAACTAAATATAGGGAGCGTGTAGTAGGCCCAAAGCAGACCTCATAAGGTCAAGCCTTTGATAGTCTCAAATGCCGAGGATTTCATAGCCAATTTCATCTCCAGGTGTGTCAGAGTTCCCTAAGGACCTCAAGGATCCCGGGCAGTGCTCACACTTAGACAGGGATTGAGTAAGTGCAGTGTGGAAAGGCCAACCCTAGTGTGTGCCAGAGTTCTGAGAAATCTCAAGAGGATCCCAAAGCAGTACACACACTGGAGGGGCAGAACCTAAGGACTTAGGAGTAAAGTGAGAGTGCTTGACATAGTTTTGAAAGGGTTTTGACAAGAAAACAATACTGAAATGATTCAATAAACACAGAAGTTTTCAGAAAATAAGGATTGATTTAACATTAAAACAGCTGGAGAACAGTATGAAATTACTTTTGAAAATCAACAAAACAACCTAGTTGGTTGCAGAACAAACAGGATCCAGCATCACTCAAACAACAACCTTTCACACAGGGGTTGCGGGAATTTTGGACACATAATACACATTAGTGGGTATAGTAAGCATATAACAATAGGGTGCACAAAAACTTTCCAGAAACTTTATAGGATTAACAAGTTGATAGCAAATAGGTGGTAGAGGCATAACACGACCATGTAGAAAGACATATTAACACTGGATAAGTTAGAACTCATAGCCAAAGTTACTTTGTGATGTCAGACAACATAGCAAAGTAGATCAAGCAAGAACATAAATGAACAAACTAGGAAAACATCACAAGTGTTCTTATTTCAAACATGCTGACATACATAACAAGCAGATTGACACATGTGGATAAAGTAGTAGGCGGAATTAGACATACTAATCACAGATTAATCAGAACAGGATTTAGCCATGCTTAGGTGAAACAACAATTAGGCAGTGTAGTTTAGACTTACTAGTTGCATATTGAACAACAAGATAGTAAGCAGGAACAAGACTGGAAATCAATGAACTAAAGCAGTAATAGAACACATAGAGTTTGGACTTTGAAATTGAACTAGGACATACCACTTAGGGAGAGAAAACACAGAGTATAGAGCAGAAGTTGTGCAATAGCTAGCCTTGTCTTACAGCCGGCTAGAGTAGTGAAAGATGCAAGTAATAAGGAAGAACAGAGAGAGCTTTTAAGTGTAAGAGAGTTCTTTGAACTAGTTTTCGTCTTTAGAAGTAAGAATAGATGAGAGTATATATAGCGGCTGAGATCTAGACAAAATAAGTTAAAAAATCAATAGTTCAGCAATTAAGGAAATCACAGAATCAATTACACGCAAAATCAATATAGTCTTCCCTTAATTTAGGGTAATTACCCAACGGTAAGGATATGAGATATTTACGGAAATAAATTCAAATCAGACGTAAGTAAAGAGTAAGCAATTACGGGTTTAATTAAGGAAATAATCTTGCAAGAAATCAGTAGATACTACAGGTGATCATATAAGGAAGAAAGACTAATTAAATCCATAAACAAGGGAAATAATCAAGAATCAGTCAGTGAAAGTTTCAAACTGGCATCGAATTTCTTGAGGAATACTAATTTCCACAAATAAAAGATATGCTAGGCAAAATTCCATAAACATACAGATATTAGACAGAAAATACTTCAAAAATCCTAATAGGGATGAACTAGCTAAAAAATCAAAACAGTGAATCTGACTAAGGGAAGAATGTGAGTCAAACGCAGAACGAAACATTGCACAAGTAACACGAAGAACTCAGAATCGAATCACAATACGAGAAAATTAGGGCTTTAGCATAAATAAACTAGGGTCTAAATAATCTTAGCATGAATCAATCAATAAAACATAGGAACAAACGATTGAACATCAGAAAACTTTGAGAAGATGAGTTTCAGTAAACCCTAGTTGTAGGAAAAACGAAAAATCATTTGAAAAACCCTAAAAATTTTAAGAAAGCATGTGAAGTACGTTCAATCCATCTCAGATCTGATAAGATCAAATATAAATTAGGGTTTTAGAAGTAAAGAAGAGATGAGAACATAGACTTTGGAATCCATGGATTTAAGAAGAAAATAAGAAGGATCTTACTCAATGGTCGAGCCAAATGGCCTGAAACAGGCGAGAAAACACAAAGGTGTAAACAGACCTGCCTAGGTCCCTTGAGAATCTCCTCAAGGATCCAACAGATGGAGATACCATAGCATAGAGGAGTCCATTAGAGGCCTGAGTTTGTGAAGAACCACCATAGGAAGGCAGTAGGTTAGTGACTGCGGGGGTAGAATTAGGGTTTCTTCTAGAGAGCGTTTGAGAGAACAAGAGAAGAGTGACGACGGGGAAATAGGGGAAAATGATTAGGGTTTGGGTGGTGTAGGTGGGTTTAATTATGGTAGAGAATATCCTATCCGTTGATCAAAAGTGATCAACGGCCAGAATTGGCCAAGGGGTTTCGGTCGGGTAGGTAGGTATTGGGCCTGGGGTCTTTTGGGCTGGTTTATAAGGGTATTGGGCTGGTTAATCTAGGCTAAAATTGAATCTAAAAGGGTTGTTTATTAAATACACAAAACAATTGAATAAAATTAATTTGTAAAATAATTACTAATTATAAAAAAGGATTTTTCATGCATAGGAATATTTTAAAAATAGTTATTTAGTATTTTAAAATACAATGGACTAATTTCTTGTAAAATAACATAAAAATGTATGTCGGCTATAATTACAGGCTATTTATGAAGTAATTTCGACTTAATAGGACCATAAATAGTAATATTAAATCAAGAAATGTTCTAAATTCATTTGTGATGCAATTTTATGATTATTTATTAAAAATAAAATACTAGGCAAATTAATAAAAATGTGAAAACAATTATGGAAAAATACCAATTGATGCTAATTCATGGTTTTCAAGACATATATGCAATTAAAAAAAATTCTTTTGGTAAAAATTGGGTATCAACAGCTGCCCCTCTTTACCCGGAAAGGATGAAAGAGTTGTCGGGTAAAGATATGATGGACAATTTTGACCGAGCGAAACGGTTTGAGAGATTTAGGCCGCACTCTGGCTTCTAAGCTGCCTACATATCCGTGATTTTACAGGAATCAGGCCATGTGTAGTTCTGGATTCATCAGCGAAATATATCGATGAAGTCACCACAAGAACGGACACAATGTTTTGAGATGGCGAAGGATTGGTTATGGTGAGAGGCTAGGTTATGAGATAACTGCAGGACCTGGAGCAAGATCGCTCTTGTTGGGATAGCAGTTTCTTGCCGGGTCACTTGCAAACGAAGATGCTACAAGAATATATTGTGCCGAAATTTAAACATAATGTATGTTCTCTTTGGATTATGAAAGTCGTCTTAAGACGGTTAGGGATGACGTGCTTAGACCATGATGTCCTGGGCTATGAATTGTTCTGTGAGAGATTTGTGGGCCATGAAATGATGTTCTCGGGCCATGAGGATGGTGCCTCTAAACTATGACGCCTTTGAATAATGATATGCAAGTCGAGAGAGATCCTCAGGCCATGACATGGTGTCTCCGGCTATGAGGATGGTGCTTTTAGACTATGACGCCTTTTGATAGGTTGGCGATATTTCAGCCCATGAGATGCAATAATATGATGTCAACAAGACAAAGCTTAGTCTTGCGAAGTGGAGGGCAGAGCTTAGCTCAAAAAAGATCAAAGTAGATAATGTTAGACAGACATCGCTTAGTCTCGATGAAAGAATGTAAATTGGAGGCAGAGCTTACCCTCGTGCGGGTATGGAGACAGGGCTTAGTCTCATGCAAATGAAGGCAGAGATTAGCCTTATGCAGATGCAGGCAGAGCTTAGCCTCATGCAGGATGTAGAGGTAGAGCTTAACCTCGTGCAAAATGCGGGACAGGGCTTAGTCCCATGCAAATGAAGGCAGAGATTAGCTTTATGCAGATGGAGGTAGAGCTTAGCCTCATTTAAATGAAGGCAGAGATTAGCCTTATGCAAGGTGAAGGCATCGATTTGCCATATGCAGATGAAGGCCGAGATTAGCCTTATGCAGATAAAGGCTGAAATTAGCCTTGTGCGAAGGGAAGGCAGAGATTAGCCTTAAGGAAATGGGGGAGGTAGAGCTTAACCTCATGTAGGATGAAGGAAGATATTAGCCTTATGCAAGGGAACGCAGAGATTATCCTTATGCAGATGAAGGCAGAGATTAGCCTTATGAAAGGTGTAGGAAGCGATTAGCCTTATGCAGATTAAGGCAGAGATTAGCCTTGTCACGACCCAGTTCGCCCTCCGTGAACATGTCGTGACGGCACCTAGTCCCTATAACTCGGTAAGCCTAGCGATGCGGAATAACAACATAACTTACGGAATAATTAAGTAAAAGAAAACTGAACAATCTAAAAGAACGACTGTATATAAATGCCACTTGGCATATACAACCCAAAATAATACGAAGGTCTACAATATCACCCCAAAACCCGAAAACTCACGGGAACCACAGGCTAACAGAATATAATACACTACTCTAACTCCAGAATGTCTATACAACTGTAAGGAAGGATAAACTTTTCACAAAAGCTGGAATAAGATATAGACTCCTGGTCTGCGGACGCGGGAGATGTACCTCGAAGTCTCTACTGTATCTCTCAACCTCGGGGATAGTGCGCCTGAGTGGAGGTACATGGATCTGCACATGAAAACATGTGCATGAAAGGGCATGAGTACACCACAGCGGTACTTAGTAAGTGCCAAGCATAACCTCGGTCGGGTAGTGACGAGGAAGGTCAGGGCATTACTGACGTTAAACAATATAATAGGAATTTACAGTATGAAAAAGGCAGTAATAATGAGTACAACAGTAAAAATAAGACCGGTCAAACAAGGCAATAAAGAAAACACAAAAACAGAGTAAACACGGAATATGTACAGCTCGATAACAATGGTAACAATGAGGATCTCCCAGGATACCGTCCTGTAGTCCTTTTCTCAGTTGTCCAGTGGATCTCCCGGGATACCGTCTCATAGTCCATCATATATATATCCGAAGGATCTCCCGGGATACCGTCCCGTAGTCCATCATATGTATATCCGAAAGATCTCCCAGGATACCGTCCTGTAGTCCTTTTCTCAGTTGTCCAGTGGATCTCCCGGGATACCGTCTCATAGTCCATCATATATATATCCGAAGGATCTCCCGGGATACCGTCCCGTAGTCCATCATATGTATATCCGAAAGATCTCCCAGGATACCATCCCATAGTC
>ML477555.1:0-24521 GCA_005239535.1 Nicotiana rustica | reverse complement strand
CGGACTCTATCCTGGAGAACTAAAAGGTGGGGATCATCATACTGGCACTCTCTGATACGATCATGGAGGGAAGACCGAGCAACCACACAAGCTAATACCCGGCAAGGCTCAGAAAGATCCAATCTCACGAACTGACTGGCTAATGACTGAACATCTAAGGCTAGAGTCCTCTCAGCTATATGAAGGTATGAAAAACTCCCCAAACTCTCCGCCCGACGACTCAAGGCGTCAGCCACCATATTGGCCTTCCCCGGGTGGTATAATATAGTGATGTCATAGTCATTTAGCAACTCTAACCATCTACGCTGGCGCAAATTTAGATCCTTCTACCTGAATATGTGCTGCAAACTCCGGTGGTCAGTATAAATCTCACAAGGCACACCGTACAAATAATGACGCCAGATCTTCAAGGCATGAACAATGGCAGCTAACTCAAGGTCATGGACAGGGTAATTCTTCTCATGTATCTTCAATTGTCTGGATGGGTAGGCAAACACCATACCGTACTGCATCAACACCGCTCCAAGGCCAACTTGCGAGGCATCACAATAAACTGTATAAGACCCCGAACCAGTAGGCAATATCAAGATTCGGGCTGTATTAAAGCTGTCTTGAGCTTGTGAAAGCTCGCCTCACACTCCTCTGTCCACTAAAATGGAGCACCCTTCTGGGTCAATCTAGTCATATGGGCTGCAATCGATGAAAATCCCTCCAAAAATGGCTGTAGTAACCCGCCAAGCCAAGGAAACTGCGAATCTCTGTAACTGAGGATGGCCTGAGCCAACTCTGCACGGCCTCTACCTTCTTCGAATCCACTCGAATGCCCTCACTCGATACCACGTGGCCCTAGAATGCCACACAACTAAACCAAAACTCACATTTTGAGAACTTTGCATACAACTTCTTCTCTCTCAAGGTCTGAAGCACTATCCTAAGGTGCTTCTCATGATCTTCCCGACTCCCGGAGTACACAAGAATGTCATCTGTGAAAACAATGACGAACGAGTCGAGATATGGCCTGAACACACTGTGCATCAAATGCATAAATGATGCGGGGGCATTAGTCTGCCCGAATGACATAACTAGAAACTCGTAATGGCCATACCGAGTCCTGAAAGCAGTCTTCGGGATATCCGTCTCCCGAATCTTCAACTGATGTCAACTTGAGCGCAAATCAATCTTAAAAAATACATGTGCGCCCTGAAGCTGGTCAAATAAATCATTAATACGAGGCAAGGGATAACGGTTCGTCACTGTAACCCTGTTCAACTGGCGATAATCAATACACATGCGCATAAAACCATCCTTTTTTTTTACAAGCAAAACAGGAGCACCCCAAGGTGAAACACTAGGTCGAATAAAACCCTTATCAAGTTATTCCTGTAACTGATCCTTCAACTCCTTCAGCTCAGGAGGAGCCATACGGAGGAGGAATGGAAATGGGCTGAGAGTAGTAGTAGTTGTAGGCGTGTCAGGTGCCTGGACTTCGGCTGGATCTGCTGGTGGTACCACGACGGCAGCTCGCGCAGGTGCTCTCGCTGCACCACGTGCGCGTCCCAGGCCTCTACCTCTGCCCCGACCTCTGACGGCTGCGGTAGGGGCGGGGTTGCCTGATCGTCCCGAGCAATAAGTGTCCTCTACATCTGTGAGATAGTAGGACACAGAGGTTTAGAATTGATGTCAAAAGAAATATCGCACGATAAGGAAATCAATGAAGTGAATATTTTTCCTAAACAGTTACATAGCCTCTCGTAGATAAGTACAGACGTCTCCGTACCGATCAGCGAGACTCTAATGAACCGGCCTGTGTTCCGTGACTCCTATGAACCAGAGCTCTGATACCAACTTTTCACGACCCCAGTTCGCCCTCTGTGAACATGTCGTGACGGCGCCTAGTCCCTATAACTAGGTAAGCCTAGCTATGCGGAATAATTAAGTAAATGAAAGCTGAACAATCTAAAAGAAAGACTGTATATAAATTCCACTTGGCATATACAACCATAAAAAATACGAAGGTCTACAATATCACCCCAAAACCTGGAAACTCACGGGAACCACAGGCTAACAGAATATAATACACTGCTCTAACCCCAGAATGTCTATACAATTGTAAGGAAAGATAAAATTTTCACAAAAGCTGGAATAAGATAGAGACTCCTGGTCTGCAGACGCGGAAGATGTACCTCGAAGTCTCTGCTGTATCTCTCAACCTCGAGGATAGTGCGCCTGAGTGAAGGTACCTGGATCTGCACATGAAAAACATGTGCATGAAAGGGCATGAGTACACCACAGCGGTACTTAGTAAGTGCCAAGCATAACCTCGGTCGGGTAGTGACGAGGAAGGTCAGGGCATTACTGAGGTTAAACAATATAATAGGAATTTACAGTATGAAAAAGGCAGTAATAATGAGTACAACAATAAAAATAAGACGGGTCAAACAAGGCAATAAAAAAAACACAAGAACAGAGTAAACACGGAATATGTACAGCTCGATAACAATGGTAACAATGAGGATCTACCAGGATACCGTCCTGTAGTCCTTTTCTCAGCTGTCCAGTGGATCTCCCGGGATACCGTCTCATAGTCCATCATATATATATCTGAAGGATCTCCGGGATACCGTCCCGTAGTCCATCATATGTATATTCGAAAGAATCTCCCGGGATACCGTGTCGTAATCCATCGTATGTATATCTGAAGGATCTCCCGAGATACTGTCCCGTAGTCCATCCTATGTATATTCGAAGGATCTCCCCGGATACCGTCCCATAGTCCATCATATGTATATCCGAAGGATCTCCCGGTATACCGTCCCGTAGTCCATCTATCAATGTGCAGGGGGATCTATCGGGAATCGAACCCGCAGCCCAAAAGTAAATATGCAGGGGGATCTATCGGGAATCTAATCCGCAGTCCCAAAGTAAATATGCAGGGGGGTCTATGGGAAATATAACCTGCATTCCCAAAGTAAATATGCAGGGGGATCTATCGGCAACCTAACCCGTAGTCCCAAATTAAATCAACTTAAGCAAATAGGCAATTTAGGGCAACTAGGCATACTTTTCTAAGCTAACATACGCTATAATTGCAGGTAAAATAAAACAGGTAAGAAGGAAACTCAGTCTAAATATTTAAAGTAAAACTGGATTTTCAACAATTGGAACAAGCACGCGCTCGTCACCTCACGTACAAGGCATTCAATTACCAAATATCACACCTAAGGGGAAAGGTCCCCCACACAAGGTTAGAAAATCCACTTACCTCAATCCGGCTCAAACTCAACTCGAAATCACACGTTTTCCATGAGTATCCAACTCCAAATGGCCCAAATCTATAGAATTCAATTACATATCATAAATAACATCTCATGCACTGATTATACTGTTTAATTCAAGCTAAGGCGCAAAATTATGTAAAATGACCAAAATGCCCCTTGGGCCCACAACTCGGAATGGGTAAAAGTTATATTTTTTGGACACCCATTCACTCACGAACTCATTTAACCAGAAACAATCGAAATCCGATGCCAAAAACCCCACAATTTTTTAGAACTTCGGATTGGGAAAATCTCATCCCTTTCCTATAGGTTTTCCCCCATTTTTTGATAACTAAACTAAAGAAAACAACGAAAATTAATGTTCTAACAATGAATTAGGATAAGGAAATGTTACCTATGATCCTTCTCTTCAAAATCCACAGAAAATCGCCAATCTTTGAGCCCTCACACGATTTTTGGAATTATGAACCAAACTCTCGGATTTTTGGAATAAACTCCCAGGGAAATCGCACCTGCGGACTCGATCACCGCACCTGCGGAAAAATCATCGCAGGTGTGAAAGTCACTTAAAATGCACTGGGGCCACACCTGCGGTCGTTTGGTCGCGCCTGCGGTCGTTTGGTCGCGCCTGCGGATCCCAGGTCGCACCTGCGACCACTGGCCCAAACCTCCCCTATCTCACCTTTGATCAAGGCCCCCGTGCCTGCGAGCCCGCACCCACGGAAAAACCTTCGCAGGTGCGAAGACACTAGAAGGTGCCTGGTTCAGCAGCAATAATTTTTCCAAACTTCACCCGTTAAACATCCGAAATAACCCCGAGGCCTCCGAGACCTCAACCAAAATCACCAACCAACCTTAACACCTTATGTGAACTAGGTCGAGCCTTAAAAACACGTCTCATAACATCAAATGCATCGATTATGCAAATATTGAAGCCTAGGAACTTAGGAATATTTTAGAATTCACATCTGACATCGAAACACGTTTATGTAAGGTGAAGGCCGAGATTAGCCTTATGCATTGTGAAGGCAGAGATTAGCCTTATGCGAATGAAGGCAGAGATTAGACTTATGCAAGGTGAAGGTAGAGATTAGCCTTATGTAAGGTGAAGGCAGCGATTACCCTTATGCAAATGGAAGGCAGAGATTAGCCTTATGAAAAGGGAAGGCAAAGATTAGCCTTATGAAAATGGGGGAGGTAGAGATTAACCTCATGCAGGATGAAGGCATAGATTAGCCTTATGCAAGGGAAGGCAGCGTTTAACCTTATGCATAAAGTAGAATGAATAGCAGATAGTAGCAGAATTTCTTAGCTGGTAGTAGATTTCGATAACGCGATTGTTGTGAGGATTGTGACTTTGTGGCATGTCTATCCTTTGTCCCTGCATCCAAAGATAAATCGTGAGTTTTGTAGATTGGGGGGGGGGTTGATTCTTCACCCCGCTGGCTTTGCCAGTCCTGCTTTGTTTGGTCTGATGATCCTGTTTGCATCATCGGGGTAGCATTTGGCTAAACAGAGTTACCTTACAAGCAAGCATGCATAGTTTTGTAAAGACATAGTAATAATGTACTTTAAGAATTTTAGATGAACCGACGACCGTGACAAGATCCGAGACATTGCAACCTCTTTTTCTATGGAGTTTTGAGGGTCCTCCTTAAAATTTTGCCCCAGTTAGATGGATTGATGTCTCTGACTACTGTACATGCTGCGATCGGCTGATCTTGCTTCAGAATTTTGAGGGCCCTTCTCAAAATTCTGCCCTAGTTTCCAATTGTCGGGGAAAATAATATTTTTATTAGTTTGTGATCGAACCCATAGGGCTTCCTACGTATCCCCTGTTAAACAGGAATCAGGTCGGGCATCAGTTTACATCATTTGAGAAAACATAAAGAGTTACACATAGTATCTTTTAACTACATCTAAGTTGATCGGTTTTCGCCAGACTTCGCCGTCCATTTCTACAAGTATGAGAGATCCTCCAGTCAGCACTCTGTGAACCATGTAAGGACCTTGCCAATTAGGAGAGAATTTCCTTTGGGATTCATCTTGATGCGGAAAGATATTTTTCAACACCAGCTGCCCCGTGTGAACTATATTGGCTTGAATTTTTTTTTTGAAGGCTCTGGACATTCTGTTCTGATAGAGTTGCCGATGAGACACTGCGTTCATCCTTTTTTTCATCTATGAGGGCTAGTTGCTCATAACGGCTCATTATCCACTATGCGTCACTAAGCTCAGCTTCTTTTATGATTCACAAGGAAGGAATAGCTACTTCGGCAGGAATAACAGCTTCAGTGCCATAAACCAGCAAGTAGGGAGTTTCCCCGGTTGATTCTCTGATGATTTCCTCGGGTATGATATCTTCTTCTGAGTTACTGTCCTTTTTTTGCGTTGTCTCATTGCATGTCACAGTCAGTTGTTCATCAAGACGGGAAATAATAATGTTGTATAGGTAAAAGTATGAGAGAAAAAATAATAAATATCGATTCATTAAAACATAAAAGCGATTTTCAATAATTTAAACAAACGTTTCGGAACACTGGCAATTTTATTTAAAAAAGAATGCAAGAAAGAGAAATCATTTTCTTGGAAAGAAAAAAATAAACAATGTTGTTCAACCTTGCTACCCCAACACTCATCGAGCCCTAGATGGTCTGACAGTCTATTTTATGAGGAACGATCCTTGCTCACAGATTGGATGTAGGGCCTTCCTCCTCCTCCTCCTCAACGATGCCACAACAATCCATATCCTCGTCTTCCACGAATATGTTCTTAAGGTTGCTAATGCTTCTTCCTCTTGAGGTTCCCCTATGACGTCGGCTTGCTGGAAAGTCTGTTCCATATGTGGTATGGGTTGCTCAATGGATAGTAAGGACCACACCATGGTGGCGTCAAATCATCGTCCTCTTGCCAAGTGTACTGGTAGCCCAGGCCGAAGGTAGTGTCGTTGGGATTTAGTCGTATAGGCTTGGAAATAACTTGAAGATTCTTACCTAGACCCTTGCCACGTTCGTATCCATTCCAATTCATTATGATTTCAATCTTACTACTCCACCACTTATCCTTGTCTATTGTGTTGACCCGTTCGATGTGGTGGTAAGTGTCTCCACCAAGCCTTCGTCTACCTTATTACCGGGATAGTCTGGTAGTTGTAGATGGGGTTGATTCCATCCCCATGGATAATGACTTCCTGATGATTCCACTAGAATTTTATCGCCTGATGCAAAGTTGAGACCACAGCCCCAGTGGCATGTATCCACGGTCGTCCTACTAACAGATTATGGGACATAGATATATTTAATACCTGAAATTCAACCTCAAAGCATGTAGGCCCCATCTGCAAACAGAGATTGATTTCTCCAATGGTGGACCTTTGAGATCCATCGAAAGCATTTACATTCATGGATCCTTCTTGTATTTCAATTAATCCCTTACCCAACCTCTTTACTATTTTCAATGGGAAAATGCTAGTGCTAGACCCTCCATCAATCAGAACCGTGGTAATGAAGTAATCTTCACATTGCACGGTAATGTGCAGTGCCCTGTTGTGGCTCAAGCCTTCCGGTGGTAGTTCATCCTCGTGAAAAGTAATCTTGTGACTTTCTAATACCTGCCCCACCATGTTAGCCATCTGTCCGCTTGTGATGTTGTTAGGTACATAAAATTCATTAAACACTTTCATCAGAGCGCTCCTACGTGCTTCCGAATTCTACAGCAATGGTAATATGGATATCTGGGCCGGAGTCTTATTCAGATGATCTATGACCGAGTACTCCCTGGCTTGTACCATCCTCCAGAGGTCATCTGGTCATGTCTCAGCGACGGGAGTCCTGTTAGAAGTCTGTTTACTTGACTCTCCCAAGTGTTCGGGTGTCTAGACCCTTCCAGTCCTGGTCATCCTTATGCAGCACAAACTTCTTGTACCTTGACCTTCCCTTTCCTTATAGCTTCAGCTCCGTAATCCCAGGGCACGACATTAGTGTTAAAAGGCGGTGGGGTTGATACTGTCACTGTAATTTATGTGGCTACCTTTAGTTCGAATGGGACATGTGTTATTTCAACCTCGAATGGTGCGGGCGTATCTGTAGGCGGTGATATCTCAAACTCGAATGGGACTGATGTAGTTACCTCAGCCTCTCCTGACGGCTGTATCTGCACTATGATGGGATTGAGAGTAACCACCGATTTTTTTGGGATCGTCACCTTCTTTGATCAACCCGATTGACCCCTCTAGGTCTCATTCTTCATTTATTTATATCACATTGGCGCCTCCTCCCCTGTGATCTGGGAGGGGGTTATTGAAAACATTAGGAGCAGCTTCCTTAGCTTGAATTATTTTGTTGTCGATCAGAGCATGTATATTATCCTTCAACGAGCGGCATTCATCGATGGTATGTCCTTTCAGGCCATAATGGTATGCACAGGTTTTGTTCGGATTGACCCATTGAGATGGATTCTCTATGGTCAATGCAGGGATAGGGGTAACGTAACCAGCAGGTTTTACATTTCATACAGCTGGTCAATGGGTTTGGGTGGCCTGCGGTCAAAGTTAGGTCGAGGTCTTGGGAAATTTTGGCGAGCTGGAGGTGACTCAAAGTGAGACGGTTGGGAGTTGTATGTGTGATAGGCAGTGGCTGGTTGGGAATACCTAGGATAAGTGGGTTGATATGTGGGTGGAGGTGATGGATGATATGTGGATGGAGGTGTTGGCTGATATGTGGGTGGGGGTGCTTGGTATGCAAGTGGAGAGGTTTGATATGTCAGTGGAGATTTGGGCCCTTGTGCAACCATTACTGCTCCTACGTCTTTCTTCTTGGATATGCCACTGGGCTGCAGTGCTTTGTTTGTGGGTTGCAGTGCCTCAAAATTAGTGACCATTCCGCTCCTGATATCTTCTTCAATTCTTTCCCCAAGCTTTATGATGTCGAAAAATTAGCGATTTTCAATTACCATCAACCCCTCATAGTATTGCGAGTTATGTGCCCTGACGAAGAATTTGTTCATCTGTTCTTCATCTATTGTCGGCCTAACCTTGGCCGCTTCTGACCTCCAACGAGTGGCATACTCTCGAAAGGTTTTAGTGGGTTTCTTCTTGAGATTCTGGATGTAAAATATGTCCGGTGCATTTTTCATGTTGAACTTGAATCGGTCCATGAAATTCGAGGCAATACTCACCCAATTAGGCCACTTATTGGGGTCCTGGCTGATGTACCAAGACAAGGCATCCCCTGTGAGGCTCCTCATGAACAATTTCATTCGGATCTTTTCGTCTCTTCCAACTCCGACCAGTTTGTAATAATAGGTCCTCATATGGACCCTAGGATAACCAGTACCGTCGAACATCTCGAACTTGGGAGGTTTGTAACCCTCCGGTAGTTCTACATCAGGCTGTATATAGAGATCTTCATAATTCAATCCTTCATTCTCCTTACTTCCTTCCACGCCTTGAACTCGGCTAGTCAATTTCTTAAGTTCTTCGGACAAGTTCCTGATAAGCATATCCTTCTCACTAGATTCTGGTGTGTAAGAGATGGGTTGAGCAGAGTGAGGTAGAGTCTCCACGTATATGGGGTTATTCTAGTGGCTTGGTGCCTGAGCATATAGGTGATCGTTGGTGGAGTTTTGTTGTTCAGGAATGATGGGTGGGGTGTTTCGGGGATTGTGGCAGGTGTTTTGTTGGTATTGTGGTGGGATGCTTTGAGTTGGGTGCATTCTGAGGTGCTGTAGAGTTTAGAGTGTTTGGATGGCCAATGTCTGGGATGCTGAGCGAGAAGGACAAGTTTTCTAGGTTCGGAACATTTTCAAGTTCCCCTTGAAGCTTCAGCATCCTTTGCTCAAGTTGTGACACAGCATCAGTCCGGATCTGAGTACCCCGACTGTCCGTAGCCTCTGGGTGTTCAACTGGTGTAGCGTTTTCCTTTCTGATGTTGCTCAAGTCCTCCATCTTGTCTTTGCCTTTGCTTTTAGGCAGACTAGGGGCAGGAGAAGGTGGAGGGCCCCTGGATCTTGTATTGTATGCTGATGATGCCAGAAAGCATGAACCAACCTTTGGGGAAGGAGAATAATCAAAAGAAAATAAAATAAAAACAAAAGGTATCCAAGTAAGTGAGAGTTCTAAAAAGAGTATTTGCGTTATTTAAACACATATTTCTGAATGTAAATTCGCATCCTATTTTGGGAGCCTCGTTGTGCCCGAGTTAGGCCTAGTGACAAGTTTATTTGGGAAACTTATATGCCAAAATGCCTCATTTCATTAATATAGATAGACGAATCCCAAAAATGATAATGTAAATAACAAATAAGTGACTAATGGCACTCGGCTTTATTACATTTATGAAAGGAAAAAGGTAAATCTAGCCTATTTGGTCCCAGAAGGACCTTCCCCAGATCCGATATTCTTGATTCCATCGAAAAAGTTCCCCAGCTCGTGCAGTCCTAGAAGCAGGTACGCTCTAGCCAGGTGTCCTCCTTCATTCCCCTCAACGTTCTGGCAATCCTCGAGCCTTTTCACAACTTTGTCCTCCAATTCCATTATTCCTCGCTCCAGATATTCCAGCTTCTTATTGGAAAGGATAGCCATCTCCTTCCATTCCTCGATCAACCTCTTGTTGGTCTCATGTATTTCATGGTGCTCATTCTCGGAATCGTGGATCCTTCTGTGCAGCCAGTGTGATGGAAAGCTCGTCATGATAGGTACGATATGATTTGATGTGACCGTATCTTTCATATAAGTACTCGAAGGGTATGTAGCATTGTTTCAGACACTCCAATTCAGCATTTTTCTTCAACCCCATCATTTTCAGAAAACTTTTGCCCGTGCGGTTCTCATTTACCAACAACCCAAGGCTTTCTCAAGCTTCCCCACCAAGTCCTCCTATTTATTCTAAGAGCGGCATCATTTCAATATTCCCAAAGCGGAATACAACTCTTTAACTATCCCAAAACAAATTGGCAATCTCAATCAACATGTTGTTCGGCTGGATGTCCAGAAGAGAAGTTAAATTGCCCAAGTGCTTCCTCACGTGTTTCTTATCAGTTGAAGGAAGGTCTCCCCACCAGTCTAGGAGCATTGGTGGGATATTTTTTACCATACCGAATATGGGGACCTCGTGCCTCATTTTCTACAATACAAAAATGGTTAGACCCTTTCTGAAGCGTTGCTATAGGATTTTTTAGGTACAAGTGGAATATGATGTTGAGCATGATTATCCAGCAATAAATAATCAATAAACAACATGTTGTCACGTATTTGCACGCAGTGATATCGATAAATACAACAGTTATAAGTGAAAAGCGGTTACAAAAGAAACAAGAAACATGTCAGTTTCATTTTGGGAAGATAAATACTTGGGAAAGTAAACAATTAATTGCACATAAAGGGGAAAGGGAAAGGATGCAAGCATTAACAAAATAAAGCACATTTAGACAAATTCACAAAGAAGTTAGTAATGGTAAAAACCTAGATTCCCCAGCAGAGTCGTCATGCTGTCGCGCCTCCTTTTTCTCTATCCTTTCGGAGTAGTCAGAGTTTTTGACATTATTAGGATAACTCATTTACTTTTGGGAAAGGGATGTAAAGAAATTTGAAGAGCCGCCACCTAACGAATTAAGGTGCGTTACGGAACCTATTACGGGTCATTTCTAACACTAATTGTATTACCAGATATTGGGTAAGGGCTTGAAGTTACTTCAAGGGGAAGGTGTTAGGCACCCCTCGAAGTCCACAACTGTGGGTCCCGACCAAACTTACTTTGTGAATTAATCAAGTGAAAATAAGCAGTCTAAGCACACATATGTGAATGAATGAAGGCTTTAACAAATTAGCAATCTAAGCATACATATGTGAATGAATGAAGGCTTTAACAGATTAGCAGTCTAAGTACACATATTTAAATGAGCGAAATGTGTCCTAAGTTATTTAACCTATAGGATCATATCCATGTAATTCCCGGTAATCACTCCTCCACGAGGGGTAGACATTGCATTAGTGCACGGGTCATAATATCATTTGTCTACCCATTATTCCACCCCTTAGTGGTCATTAAGCAATTTTTTTAACGTACTCAATGTGTGTTGTTACCCGTCCCTTCCTTATGGTCCCGGAGGAGTTTAGGACCTTTAAATCTTGGCAGTTCTAGACAACCCCTAAGGTATTTAAGAGGGAAAAATCTAGGTGGCAATCAAATAACAGGTAGGACCAACATATAAGTTGAAAAGGCAGTTAAAAGGCTCATGTTTACTCCACCTGTATATAGCAAATAAGCAGCACGTCTCAAACACAGATTCAGGTAGTTTTTAGAAAAAATCTTAGGACATGATGTCTAGGTGAACATTAATACACATAATAGCAACACTGTTTTACAAACTCAATGGCAGGGTCCTAATCAGTCTGCCTAATGATTTTAATCATGTAAGACTCAAACAGTTTAACACAATCAAAACGTAGTTTCCAGTTTATATAGAGCTTAATTACCCTAAGTCTTGCCTAGGCATGGGACTGTACACAGTCACAATTACAAGAATTGTTAAACAGTTTAGAAGTTATTTAACCTACAAACATGATGTTTTAGGTGACACAGATTTTTTTAAAAAAAGGGGGATTTATACCTGTTATGTTCAGAAAACATACATCTATATGTGAGACTGTTTTTATACCTATTCAGGGTGAGTTACTCATTTTAATCAAAATAGACGTGTTCATACAAATGCAAGGAGAGTTCCTAGAACATGATATCTAAGTGCATACAGGAATAGCAACTTTATTAAGACAGGGCTATTAGCATAATAGCAGGGTTTCTAAGTGAAAACACTTGTGCCAAATTAAAGCATGAGAGACAAACTAGTACAAAGTTACCAGAAACAGTAAAGAAAGACGAAATATGTGTTCCTCTAAAACATAACTTTTTCCTAATAATGACAACATCCCATAATATAATATTATGGATTCTATATTCAACTCTTCTTTAATTTCTACAATTTTCATGATTAGCTAAATCTTTAGGTAGGGTTGTGACCCAACCCTAGTGTGGGTATTTAATGGATGTTTGATTTTGGGCTTGTTTGTGATTGGGTTAGTGATATTTAGCCTTGTTCTTGCTAGAACTCAAGAATTAATGGATGCAAAAATCGATTCATGACTAAATGACTTAGTCTCTACTTGAGAAAGAGGGACTAAGTCCCGAAAAACATGGCTAACAAGGAATTGGGGTGAACTCAAGAAATTGATAGCCCCGATTAAAGGGTTAACCTAGAGATAGTAATACCCAACTTGAGCTAATATCACTACATTTGTGCAAATACCCATTTGGACTTGAGAAAGTCAAATTGGGGAAAATCACTCAAACTACCGAGAGGCATAGAGTGAGTACCCAGGTGTGATATCTATATGACGACCCTAACTAATCAAACTTGCCCTGGAATTTATGACTCGTTAGATAATCACCTAGGTAAGAAGTCATGACCCTAGTCTCTTTAATCATTTGAAAAAACCCTAAAAAAAAATATTGTCTTTAGTTTTATTACTTGCAAGCAATAGAGTAAAATAGAATTAGAACATCAACCAAGTTTGTGGAAGTGTAATTAGAGACAAAACTTGCAATTAACTTAGATATACACCTAATCCCACATCTTAACTCCCTATGAATTCGATCCCGACCTTTGTTGGGTTTATTATTGCAACGACTACCTCACTACATAATAGTGGTGTGGATTTGGCCGTGATCAGACGACATTACCCTTCATGCATTAACAATCTCAACCTCACTATAAAGTCAATAGAAACATCTCGGCATCACCCTTCGTGCATTAAAACTCTTCCATTACCATAATGCAATGAACAATAACAACAATCTATTATCACCAAACGATTCGTAAACATGATAAGAGCGATCGATTTAGCAATACTAGTCTAAACATGGATAACATGAACAAAGGAAGATAAAACTACAAGAAACCAAACCCCACCTGCATACTTTAAACCGTCACAACGCATAAGTATTTGTCACCACACATATACGTTCTTTCCAACAATTAAACAAGTAGCATTTAGGCAAAAAATTCATATTCCCTCAAGACAAGGTTAACCGCGACATTTATCTCGCTCAAACGACAAAACTCAAATCTCAACCACGGCTTTTACTTTCACACAAGCCTACGAACAATAGAAGTTAGCAAATTACCAAGCAACAATTCAATTTAAGCCTTAGGAACTACCCACGATTGTAAAGAATTCAATTTTGGCCATTATTGAAAAAGTCAACAAAAGTCATCACCTGAGCCCGCTTGGTCCAAACCCAAAATTCGGACCAAAACCCGATTACCCATTCACCCCAAGACCAGGTATGTTATTTTTTTTGGAATGACCTCAATTTGAGATCTAAATCCCCAAATTACCAAATCCATAATTTCTATCCAAAAAACCCAATTTCACCACGAAAACCTTAGATTTTAGGTTGAAATATTAGGAGAAGTAGTGAAATATTGAAAGGAAATAGGTTAGATTCACTTACCAACGATTTAGAAAAGAAAAAGTATTGGAAAAATTGACTCTAAGGTTTTAGGTTTTGAAAATTTGAGAAATGAACCAAAAATCCTGTCTAAGTCCTATTTTGTTAAGCTGCAGATGGTCGCATTGTGACCTGGGCTTCGCAAATGTGAAACTCCCACATCTCTGCTGCCCTTGCAAATGCGAACAAAATGTTCGCAAATGCGGAACCTGAAGATTTCAAATGCGACCCATATCTTCGCAAATGCGAAGAATCTCCCTCCCCAGCTCTCATCGCAAATGCGAAACTTTGTTCACAAATTAAGACACTGGCCATCCGCAAATGCGACCTCATGATCGCAAATACAAACCTAGGCTAAACCAGTCACACTTCGAAAATGCGAACTTGACAGAAAATGAGAATGTTCACAAATGCGAACTTTGATCTCGCAAATGCGAGATGAGAGGCCAGTTCCTAGAAATTGCAGACACCAACAATTGTTCTTAGTCTAAATCACTTTGTAGCATATCCCAAACTCACACGAGCCTTAACGGCTCTAAACCAACTATGTACACAAGTCTTAAAACAACATACAAACTTGCTCGCTCGATCAAAACACCAAAAACTACAAATTGAACACCAACAAATCAGATGAAATTTTCAAGAAAACTTTGAAACATCTATTTTCACAACTGGACGTCTGAATCACGTCAAACCAACTCTGTTTTTCATCAAATTTCAAAGACAAGTCAAAATATGGTATTGGACCTATACCGGATTGCCAAACCAAAATACGGACCCGTTATCCAAAAAGTCAAACTTTGGTCAAACATGTTAAATTTATGAAGCCTTTAATTTTCAAATCGACAAAGTCCGATATCTCGGGTTAGGGACTTCTGAATTTGATTCCGAACATACACTAAATCCCAAATCACAGTACAAACCCCTCGGGACCGACAAAACACAAATTTGGGTCTGTTTACTAAAAATATTTGCCAAAGTCAACTCAAATAAAGTTTTTAGGCAAAAATTCATAATTTTCTCAGTTTTTAACATAAAAACTTTTCGGTAAGACGCCTGGATTGCACACGCAAATTGAGAAAGCCTAAAACAAGATTTTTAAGGCTTCGGATCACAGAATTAGGTTTCAAAACATGAGTTGACCAATCAGGTCATCGCAATTGGATGATTATAATATACTCATTCATTTTGATATACTTTATGATTTTAATATATTCATACAACATACTTGATTAGTATAATACACTGGACGAGTATAATATACTCAACTGTATAATATACTGGATTAGTATAATTTACCCTATCAGTATAATACACTCGATCAGTATAATACACTCGATCGGGTAATATAGTTGATCAGTATAATATACTAGATTAGTATAATATACCAGATAACCATAATATACTCTATCAGTATATGAAACTCGATAAGTATAATATAATTGATTTCACCATGTTTTTCAATTCTAATAACTTACAATACAAAATTATATTCTAGCCTTCTTGAATTGTTTTTACACTCGATAAGAATATTCTTGTGTTATAATGCTGAAATTCTTAGCAGAGAATCCAAAACTTTCATTTTTCTTTTCTTTTCAGAGGGTATTACCCAAAGTTGAAGACATTATATATGCAGATCAAGTTAATTTTCAGAAAAAAATGAAAAAAATATTAAATCCACTCGAAAAAAGATGAAGACACATGTTGATAAGTCTGTTAAGGTAATTAACTAGTTTGGTGCTTTTTTTACATGTTGATTTTGTTGGTATAATAATATATTGTATGTTGATATTATTTATTCAAATGAACACATTAGACCTAGGACGTGGCATCTAATGCAGATTTGCAGAATATAAAGCCTAGAAACATGCTTGCTATCCAGTTTTACCCACAGTACCATATATTACCCTCCCTTTTCATTGGTCACCCCAATATCTGTTTACAATTAATTATTCCAGACCAATGGCTGAATGAATTATATAAATGAAAAGTAAAACTAACTATAGGGATCCTGCTGTAGGCCCAAAGCACACCTGATAAGGCCAGGCCTTCAATAGTCTCAAATGACAAGGATTTCATAGGCAATTTCATGTCCATGTGTGTCAGAGTTTCCTAAGGACCTCAAGGATCCCGGGCAGTGCTCACACCTAAACAGGGATTGAGTAAGTGCAGTGTGGAAGGGCCGACCCTAGTGTGTGCTAGAGTTCAGAGGAATATCAAGAGGATCCCAAGGCAGTACACACACTGGAAGGGCAGACCCTAGGGACTTAGGAGTAAAGTGAGAGTGCTTGATATAGTTTTGAAAAAGTTTTGACAAGAAAATAGTACTGAAATGATTCAATAAACAAAGAAGTTTTCTGAAAATAAGGATTGATTTAATATTAAAACAACTGGAGAACAGTATGAAAATACTTTCTAAAATCAACAAAACAACCTAGTTGGTTGCAGAACAAACAGGATCCAGCATCACTCAAACAATAGTCTTTCACACAGGGGTTATGGGAATTGGGGACACATAAAACACATCAGTGTGTATAGTGAATCATATAACAACAGGGTGCACAAAAGCTTTCTAGGAACATTATAGGATTAACAAGTTGATAGAAAATAGGTGGTAGAGGCATAACACATCCATGTAGAAAGACATATTAACACTGGACAAGTTAGAACACATAGCCAAAGTTAATTTGTAATGTTAGACAACTTAGCAAAGTAGATCAAGCAAGAACATAAATGAACAGACTAGGCAAGCATCACAAGTGTTCCTAATTCAAACATGCAGACATACATAACAAGCAGATTGACACATGTGGATAAAGTAGTAGGCGGAATTAGACCTACTAATCACAGATAAATCAGAACGGGATTCAGCCATGCTTAGGTGAAACAACAACTAGGCAGTGTAGTTTAGACATACTAGTTGCATATTGAACAACAAGATATTAAGCAGGAACATGACTGGAAATCAATGAACTAAAGCAGTAATAAAACACATAGAGTTTGGACTTTGAAATTGAATTAGGGCATACCAGTTAAGGAGAGAAAACACAGACTATAGAGCATACATTGTGCAATAGCTAGCCTTGGCTTACAGTCGGCTAGAGCAGTGAAAGATGCAAGTAATAACGAAGAACAAAGAGAGCTTTTAAGTGTAAGAGAGTTCTTTGAACTATTGTTCGTCTGTAGAAGTGAGAATAGAGGATAGTATATATAGCAGCTGAGAGCTAGACAAAATAATTAAGGAAATCACAGAATCAATTACACGCAAAATCAGTATAGTCTTCCCTTAATTAAGGGTAACTACCCAACGGTAAGGACAATAGATATTTACGGAAAGAAAATCAAATCAGACATAAGTAAAGAGTTATCAATTATGGGTTTAATTAAGGAAATATTCTTGCAAAGAATTAGTAGATACCACATGTGATTATATAAGGCAGGAAGACTAACTAAAGTCATAAACAAGGGAAATAATCAAGAATCAGTCAATCAAAGTTTCAAAGTTACACTGATTTTCTGGAGGAATACTAATTTCCACAAATAAAAGATATGCTAGGCAAAATTTCATAAACATAGAGTAATTAGCCGGAAAATACTTCAGAAACCCTAATAGGGATGAACTAGGGTAAAAAGTCAAAACAGTGAATCTGACTAAGGGAAGCATATGAGTCAAACACAGAACGAAACATTGCACAAGTAACACGAAGAACTCATAATCGAATCACACTATGAGGAAATTAGGGCTTTAGCATAAATCAACTAGGGTCCGAACAATCTTAGCATGAATCAATCAATAACAGTTAGGAAAAAATGATTAAACATGATAAAACTTGAGAAGATGAGTTATTATAAACCCGACTTTTAGGAAAAACGGAAAATGATATGAAAAACCAGAAAACATTCAAGAAAGCATGTGAAATACAATCAATCCATCTCAGATCTGTACAGATCTGAGGAGATCACAGATAAAATTAGTGTTTTAGAAGTAAAGCAGAGATGAGAACATAAACCTAGGAATTTATGGGTTTAAGACGAAAATAAGAAGAATCTTACTCAATGGTCGAGCCAAATGGCCTGAAACAGGCGAGAAAACCAAAAGGTGTAACCAAACTTGCCTAGGTCCCTTGAGAATCTCCTCAAAGATCTAGGAGATGGAGATACCATAGCATAGAGGACGCCATTACAGGCCATAGGTGGTGAAAGACCACCATAGAAAGGCAGTAGGTTAGTGATGACGGGGGGACAATTAGGGTTTCTGCTAGAGAGAGTTCGAGAGAAGAAGAGAAGAGAGACTACGAGGAAAGGGGGAAAATGATTAGGGTTTGGGGGATGTAGGTGGGTTTAATTACGCTAGGAAATATCCTGACCATTGATCAAAAATGATCAACGACCAGGATTGGCCAAGGGGTTTGGGTCGGGCAAGTAGGTATTGGGCCTGGGGTCTTTTGGGCTGGTTTATAAGGGTATTGGGATGGTTAATTTAGGCTACAGTTTAAAATAAAAGGGGTTGTTTATTAAATACCCAAAACAGTTGATTAAAATAAATTTGTGAAATAATTATTAATTATAAAAAAAAGATTTTTCATGCATAGGAATGTTTTAAAAATAGTTATTTAGTATTTTAAAATAAAATGGACTAATTTCTGGTAAAATAACACAAAAATATATGCGTGGGCTATAATTGCAAAGTTATTGCAATTATAACCAAAAGGTGCCAATTTGGCTATTTATGAAGTAATTTGGACTTAATAGGACCATAAATAGTAATATTAAATCAAGAAATGTTCTAAATTCATTTGTGATGCAATTTTATGATTATTTATTAGAAATAAAATACTAGGCAAATTAATAAAAATGTGAAAAAAGGAAAAATACCAATTGAAGCTAATGCATGGTTTTGAAGACATATATGCAATTAAAAAAATTATTTGGTAAAAATTGGGTATCAACATCCATAAGGCCCACTAGTTGGACTAAGGCGTCCAAAAGCATCGGGGTAGAAATAAACCCCTCCGGGACCTGAGCTGGTCCGCTGGAACGATCTGAGCTGGAGCATCCCCACCGAGCTCTATCTCAGGCTCCGCAGCTGGAGCTGCTGCTTTGGCCCTGGGCTGAGCCCTGCAAGTGCCTCAGCCTCTGTCATGACCTCCGCCGATGCCCCTTGTTAGAGCTGCTGCTGGAGGATCCGGTTGATGTTCAGTGGAAGAAGTGGTACGTGTCCTCGCCATATGCGAGAGAATAAGAATTGAATATTTCAATCAGTATTGGGATAACAAGAGTAGCACGACAGAGTTGAATAAAAGTGAACTTGTTCCTAACTTTATAGCCTCTGGGAGATAATTGCAGACATATCCGTACCGATCCTCAGACTCTACTAAGTTTGTCCGTCAATTGTGAGACCTAGGAAACCTAGTGCTCTAAAACCAACTTGTCACGACTCGAATTTTCCACAGTCGGGATCGTGATGGCGCCTAACACTACACTTGCTAGGCAACACAACATTAGAGATTTAAAACATAAACATATCTAAAACTTTACGAAATCAACTACCATTCAACACATAATACCATAATAAGGAATAAAATTTGAGAAAAATACAGCGCAATAATACCGATATGTCTAACTACCCATGATCTGGAGTCACAACTCACGGACTACTAAGAATTTACTACAAGTACTTGGTTAAAGAGAAAATGCATAATTATTTGTGAACTAAATAAAACAGTAAATAGATATAAGAAAGAGACTCCAGGAATCTACTGACGTCGGCAGATCTACCTCGGGTCTCCTGGGTGAAAGTCAACTACAACTCGAACTCAGCTCGGATCAATACCTGGATCTGCACGGAAAGTGCAGAGTGCAACATCAGAACAACCGACCCCATGTACTGGTAAGTGTCAAGCCTAACCTCGGCGAAGTAGTGACGAGGCTAGGACAAGACACCACATAAAAACCTGAACTGTGTAATCATGCTAATGGCAATAATGATAATCAAGGAAATAAAGCAGTCATAATGGGAAGAGGACATGAATTGGGGGATTGCAATATAAGAAATGATAAACAATAAAAGACACAATTTAACCAAAAATCCTCAATTAAATTAGGCAATTCAAATAATAAAGGAAAACTGCACGACATCACCCTTCGTGCTCTTACTCTCAAACTCACCAATATATAAATAGAACGACACGACATCACCCCTCGTGCATTAAAACTCACATAATATACACAGCATCACCCTTCGTGCTTTATCACTCTCATATCATGGCACGAAATCACCCTTCGTGCTTTACACTCCTACTCACAATTCATAGAATCAATAAAACCGGATAGAGGGAAGTTTCACAAAGAAATCAATATTCCATCAATGATTGATTTTCACAATTTAACACATCAATCATGAATCGATATTCACAATTTTATCAACCTCGGTGGAGCCGGACATAAGTTTCCCAAAATTTCTACAGCAACAATAAGCATGGATAACAAGATTTAAGACTACCAAATTTCAAGAATAGACTTTCACTCACATACTATGACTCGACCACAACGCATTGTAACGACCCGACCGGTTGTTTTGAGCTCTAGTGCGTCCTTCAGCGGTTTGAAGTCGTGAGCAGCTCCATTTCAGGTATTACGACTTGTAGGTGTGGTCGGAATTGAGTTTCGGGAAGTTTAGAGTTACTCTGGAAAGAAAATTCTCATTTCGGAAGCCTTAAGTTGGAGAAATTGACTAAGATTGAAATTTTGAGTAAACGACCTTCGAATCAGGATTTGAAGATTCCTGCAGGTTCTTATGATGATTTAGGACTTGGGCGTATGTCCCGATCGAGTTTTGGATAACCCAGGAGCGTTTTGGCGTATATTATGGAAGATAACATTTTACAAGAATTTCCTAAATTTTGGCTGTAAGGCATTTCAGTGTTATTGATGTCCGTTCAGGATTCCGAGCCTGAGTATAGCTCTGTATGGTGATTCTGGAGTTGGGAGCACGATCGGAAATGAATTTGGATGTACATAGGTCATTTTGAAGTCATTTGGCTAAAAATAGAAATTTGAAGGTTTTTGAGAAATCCGACCGGAAGTGGAAATTTTGATATCGAGGTGAGAATGCGATTCCGAAAATTGGAGCAGGTCCGTAATGTCGAATACGACTTGTGTGCAAAATTTGAGTTCAATCGGACGTGATTTCATAGGTTTCGGCATCAGATGTAGAAGTTGGAAATTTCTAAGTTCATAAAGTTTGAATTTTGGTGTGATTCGTGATTTCGGAATTGTTTGATGTGATTTGAGGTCTCGATCAAGTTTGTGGGATGTTATGGGACTGAGTAGTGTGATTGGACGGGGTCCCGGGGGCCTCGGGTGTGTTTCGAGGTGAATTCAGAACATTTTTCTCTGGTTTTATGCTGCTGTCTTCTAGTGTATTTGGTGTGCTATGAAATCGCGGTCGCTTGTGTGTGATCGAAATAAAGGAAATTCGAGGGCTGGATTCTTTGTCTATGTGATTGCATAAGGATGAGTGCGATCGCGGAGAAGAGATCCAAAGGAGCTGGAGTTTTGCCTATGCGATCGCAGGGTTGGAGTTGCAATCGCACAGTGTGCGTTTGGAGGCTGTGAGGCGTTTGGCCTATGAGAACGCGGGAGCTTACATGTGAACGCATAGGAGGAATTGAGGAGGCAGCATGTTTGGCCTATGTGATCGCAAAGGCTTTCATGCGATCGCATAGAGGGGTCAGAACTGGGTAGGGCAGTGTTTTAAAAATAGGATTTGGGCCATTTCTTTATTTTTCACTTGGTGTGGACGATTTTGGAGGAGCTTCAAGAGAGGGTTTTCGTCAAGGATCACAAGGTAAGTAATTCCTTCATGTTTCTAAGTTAAATACAAGGTTATACATGGAATTATACATGAAAATTGTGGAAACAATTTGGAAAATATTGAAGAAAACCTAGAAATGGTATTTTTGATTTCTACCACAAATTTGAGCATGGAATTTAGAGTAAATTTTATATTTGAGTTAGTAAGACTATGGGTAGGGTATATCTTCGAGAAATTTTGGATTCCGGGTGCGTGGGCCCAAGTGCATTTTGGTCAATTTCTTAAGCGGAGATCGTAGTTTATATAATTTGAATTGTTAATTAATATTGGAGTATATTTTCATTGGTTTGTCGTTATTTGGATAGTTTTGGGGCGTTGTGCATCGATTTCAGTCATCGAAAGGGCTTGGAAGCCGGTTATGGGACTTCAGAGTGAGGTGAATCTCATTTCTAACTTTGTGAGGGGGAATTGTCCCCCTAGGTGAACTAAATGAATACATGCTATTAATTGCGGGGGCTACATATACAAGAGGTGATGAGAGTCCATGCGTAGCTACTATTATGCCATGCCTGGGTAGTTTATGACCCACTAGCATGCTTTACTTGTTGTACAGGTGAACTTGTCAGTAAATTATCATGTGATGCTTTCAATTAGTATCTAAATCTCCGAGAAGGATAGAGTTTCCTTTTCTTAATAACCTAGAAGGAGAACTGATTCTTCCTTGGATAATTGTGTTTCGGATAAACCTATCGAGTTTGGAACCCTGTTGAAATCGGCAAGTAAATCTCCAGAAGAGTTTTAAATATTATACTCATGTTTAATAAAAGGATAACTCTATCACTTCATTGAACAACTAATTTTGCTGATAAAAATGTAGTTTATTGGTGTGAATATGTGTAAGTTTTGGTGCCTTAGTCGCATGTATGATTCGCGAGCAGGATGACCCTGTATTTATGTATATTCATATGAGCACCTAAGTCGCAGGTATGATTCGCAAGCATGTTAGCCTTATTATTATTATGTTGACTACGTCGCATGATTGATTCGAGAGCGGGAAAAATAGATGCATCTATGTTTTGGGTTGTTCGACCCTCGGCAGTGCACAATTTATGTTTATGTTGGTTTGGACCGTCGACCCTCGGCATTCCTTTCCATGGCATTTACTGCGTATTTAGTGTGATTTATACATGTTTTATCGGCCTAAGGAAGTTTTAATGGCCACTGTTGGTTGATTTCCCAATGCACACACAAGTGTACGTGGTCGACAAGTAATATAGGATTTTAAGTCCAAATATCGTACCCACAGGGACTTGTGATTAACTATCAACTAAACTGAACTCAAACAAATATTTAACTTAATTTAATCTAAAATAGTNAGAATTAATCTAAAATAGTAAATCAAGAGATTAAAGAGACAACTAACTTAAAGACTAATTCAATGTACTTTGATATTCTAGAGTTATGGGTTGTTAAACAATCACGTTGAGTTTTCGACCTAAATCTTCTAATCAGGTTTATTGATTGACGAGGTTAATATTGCTCGTAGCCTTCTCCCGAAGTACAACTCGCCTATTCAAGCTAACCTAATGCCTATATTCCTATGGAATCAGGATTAACAAGAACGCATTAATAATTCCCGTATAATAACCAAGCAAGGCGATTAGGTATATTCCTATCCTAACCGCAAATCCGCTCCCCTGAAGGGTTAAGATCTTGCTCTACCCAATCTTATATGCAATCTAGAATTCCCTCTCCCGAGTACAACCCTAGATTCGTAGATAGTCTTCAATTGGTGATCAAGCAATTGAATAATTAAGCACAAGATTGAATAAACAAACCAATTAAGATAAAACAATAAGAATAATTCAAGCTTCAACTACAACGTTCATGTAACACCCAAGACTCTAGAACTAATAAACTATAAAACTAAAAGAAGAGAAGAGAAGAAAAACTAAGTAGAATCCTCTTTCAACGTGGTGTGTTCCTCCGTCAAAAGTCCTCCAACGAATCCCCCCTCTAATGTGATGTTTTTGGGTCTATTTATATGTTTAGGATGAACCCTAAACGTGTCCAAGACTTCTATTCAAACTTGGAAACACTTAAAACCCGTCAAAACTCGATTTCTGGCCGACTGGGGACCCTGGCGTTTCAGCCCAAACGTCTGGGTAAGGCCAAGCACCCCCTGGCGTTTCAGCCAAAACGCCTGGGTAACACCAGGTACCCCTTGGCATTTCAGCCCAAACGCCTGGGTAAGGCCAGGCAGGGTCAAGCTGTTTGGCTCTGTCGCCCGGCTATCGCCCGGGTGTCCCCTTTCGCGTAGTTTTCGACGTATTTGCATCCGTTTAGCCCCGTTTTCATTTCCAATTCACCTACACATAAAATGGACCCTATTAGGCACATACGACGTGTATTTTATCATTAAAGCACATAAAATGCAAGGTATATAATGCTTAAAATCATGAATTCAAGCCACGCATCAACACCCCACACTTAGACTCTTGCTCGTCCTCGAGCAATATCCTTCAACACGTACATAATTCATTAACAAGGAGTGTTTCACCTCTCAATCACACACATTACCCCATAACTATGATCGATACCGACAATCAAGCATGAACATACAAAATTTCACATTCTTTCCCTTCTTTAAACATGCCCAAGTATATCAATTTAATCAATCATACCAACAACCTAATCGCCACCACCAAACCTCAAGAATTGACTTGTAACCACTAAGCCCTCTCAATTCATGCACCTACGCAACAAGAAAGTTTACAACATTACCAATCGTTCATGAGACCATGTGCCCTCACCAACAAACAAAAGAGTGAATATAAAGAGTCCTCACATTCAAATATTCTCTTGAACATAAATTAAGGAAATCACACAATTGAACAAATGCCCTCACTCTCACAAAGAATT
>ML477552.1:0-23486 GCA_005239535.1 Nicotiana rustica | reverse complement strand
CCCACCCACCCCACCCCAAAAAAACAAAAATTATCCGCGCTTTGCTACTTTAATACTTAAACTATGGAATGTTGTTGTTACACTTAAATTTTACATTTCTTATCTAAAAAACCCTACAGTGCAAGTGGCATGGAGAGTGACTTAACTCTTTTTGTAATATGTGAGCTAGAAAATAGACCACAAAAGAGCATCCATGTCGCATTTTACATTTATTTTTAAAATTCATTATTTTAAAAACCCAGATTGACTATCTACTTCTCCGAAAATGTGATAGAGGTCTATGCATAGATTGCAAGGTCATCCCGAGTGAGAACCTTACGACCCAGCATATGCTTTTGATAATGGACTTAGAGATCAAGTGGACGAGGAAGAGGAGGGCTATGTCTGGTATTCCTAGGGTCAGGTGGGGTGCATTGACTAAGGATAAGGCCCAGGTGTTGGGAGAGAAGTTGCTGGCTCTGGGGGCCTGGAGGAGTAGCGGGGACGCGAGCTGTATGTGGTCAATGACAGCAAATTGTAATAGAGAGGCGGCGAGAGAGGTGTTAGGGGTCTCAAGGGTTTTTCTGGTGGCCATAAAGGGGACTGGTGGTGGAACGAAGAGGTACAAGGAAAGGTGGAAGTAAAGAAAGCGGCATATTTGAAGCTAGTAGAGAGTATAGACGAGGGGCAGAAGAGTGCCAACAGGGAGGGGTACAAGAAGGCAAGGAGAGAGGCGAAGTTGGCGGTTACTACAACTAAGGTACCGGCATTTAGTCGTTTATACGAAGAACTTGGGGTTAAAGGCGGGGACAAGAAATTGTGCAGGCTAGCAAAGGTGAGGGAGCGGAAGGCTGGGGATATGGACCAAGTGAGATGCATAAAAGACGAGGAGGGAAGAGTTTAGTGGAGGGGACACAGATTAGGCAGAGATGGCAGGCGTACTTCCATAAACTCTTGAACCAGGAGGGAGATAGGGGCATCGCGTTAGGGGAGTTGGAGTACTCGGAGCGGCAGCGAGATTTTGGGTACTGTAGACGCATACGAGTGGGGGAGGTGGTAGAGGCTATGCGTAGGATGAGTAGGGGTAGAGTGACTGGGTCGGACGAGATCCCGGTGGAATTCTAGAAGAGTGGGGGCAAGGAGGGCTTGGAATGGCTTGCTAGGTTGTTTAACGTCATTTTTAGGACGAAGAAGATGCCCGAAGAGTGGAGGCGAAGTACGATGATCCCGTTGTAAAAGGACAAGGGGGATGTCCAAAACTGCAACAACTATAGGGGTATCAAGTTGTTAAGTCATACGATGAAAGTGTGGGAGAGGGTGATTGAAGGGAGTGAGGAGGTGTGTGTCCATTTCCGAGAACCAGTTTGGTTTCATGCCAGGACGGTCGACTACTAAGGCCATTCACATTGTGAGGAGATTGGTGGAGCGGCATAGGGCGGTGAAGAAGGATTTGCATACGGCGTTCATTGACCTGGAGAAAGCCTATGACAAAGTACCGAGAGAGGTTCTATGGAGATGTTTGGAGGCGGGAGGTGTGTCTGTAGCATATATTAGAGTGATTCAGGACACATGTATGATGGGGCTAAGACACGGGTGAGGACAGTAGGAGGAGACTCTGACTACTTTTCGGTTGAGATGGGGTTGCATCAGGGATCAGCACTTAGCCCGTTTTTGTTTTCCCTGGCGATGGATTCTTTGACGGGACACATTCAAGGGGAGGTGCCTTGGTGCTTGTTATTTGCGGATGACATAGTATTGATTGATGAGACGCGAGGTGGCGTTAACGAGAAGCTGGAGGTCTGGAGACATACTCTAGAGTTTAAGGGTTTCAAGTTGAGCAGGACCAAGACAGAATACTTGGAGTGCAAGTTCAGTGGTGTTACCCAGGAGGCAGACGGGGATGTGAGACTCGATACGTAAGTTATTCCCAAGAGAGAGAGTTTCAAATCTCTGGGATCCATAATTCAGAAGAATGGGGAGATAGATGAGGATGTTACTCACCGTATCGGAGCAGGATGGATGAAGTGGAGGCTCGCTTCCAGTGTCGTGTGTGATAAGAATGTGCCATTGAAACTTAAGGGTAAGTTCTACAAGGTAGTGGTCAGACCGACTATGTTGTATGCGGCAGAGTGTTGGCCAGTCAAAAAGTCACATGTTCAGCATATGAAAGTAGCGGAAATGAGGATGTTGAGATGATGTGTGGGCCTACTAGATTGGATAGAATTAGGAATGAAGTTATTCGGGACAAGGTGGGAGTGGCCCATGTGGAGGCTAAGATGCGGGAGGCAAGGTTGAGATGGTTTGGGCATGTTAAAAGGAGAAGCACAAATGCCCCAGTCAGGAGATGTGAGAGGTTGGCCTTGGGAGGTGAGAAGAGGGGTAGAGGTAGACCTAAGAAGTCCTGGGGTGAAGTTATCAGGCGGGACACGGCGCAGCTTGAGCTGACCGAGGACATGACCCTAGATAGAAGGGTGTGGAGGTGTAAGATTAGGGGGGAAGGTTAGTAGGTAGTCGTACGTATCCCTTTGTCTTCCCTAGTTAGATAGTATTAGTGCTAGTATGGTTCCTTTTTTTCCTTAGTTGGCTACAGTCGCGTGTCTTGTTCTGTTACTACTTACCTTCGGTAATTCCGTAGTTTGCTAGCAGTACTTCGTCATATTCTCGTGTGCTACCTTAGACTTATTTGTCTAAATATACTATCGTGTTATTACTTGTTATCGGTACTCCTTTCATATTCTTTGTTGGTATCTCCGATTTTGTTTTCTAACTATTTGTCTAGCTATCATGGCTCCCTTCACCTTCTTTAGCCGAGGGTCAATCGGAAACAGTCTCTCTACCCTTCCAGGGTAGGGGTAAGGCTGCGTACATCCTACCCTCCCCAGACCCCACTTGGTGGGATTATACTGGGTAGTTGTTGTTGTTATTTTTTCTTTCTTCTTTTCTCTTTTACTTTTTTCTTCCTCGAAACTCTACATCTTTTGCTAATAACAGTAAACTAGTTGAAATCCATAACCTTAAAATAATAGTAACACTAAAAATAATTTTATCAATCACAAATGAATTATATCAATAATGATAGACTCAATTAAAAAGACATAACCGTACGTGAACAACATTTATTTTAAGTACATTTTAATGTTCAATCTTTTCAATTGGGTTTAATATTATTGATTAAATTCGATCCTGATTTGCAATTAGGTTTACTGTTATTAATTATTATTATTTTGTTTTTACCGTTATTTTACGAATATGGATTTTCAACTAGATTTATTTTTATAAATAAAAAAATTCGGTTCTGCAAAAGGAAAAAAAAAAAATCACTAAATTTAGATAAGGCAACAAGAAAGAAAAAATAAGAAAAAAAGTTTCTATGCTTAAATGTTCAAATTGTTGTTTCTTTTTTGTCAATTTTTTGGCATCACAGATATATTACTGCACCCAAGGGTATGGCCTTGTAGTTAATGATGTGGGTGAGAACCATGAGGTCTTAGGTTCAAATTTCAGCGAAGACAAAAACACTAGGTGATTTCTTCCCATCAGTCCAAACCTTGGTGGACAGAGTTACCTGGTACAGTTGCTGGTGGAAGGTGGCAGCTATCATGTTGAATTAGTCGAGGTGCATGCAAGCTGGCCCGGATAACACGGTTATTAAAAAAAATAGAAGTAATCTTTTTTAACTGAGATACCACGGTTATCAAAAAAAATTAGAAGTCATCTTTTTCAACTGAGTTTATTTATATGATAAAATGTAGTCGTGATTTCAAAATAGATTAATTATTTTTTGATGTTACTATTATTTTAAGGTTATGGGAATCAACAAGTTTAATGTCATTAGCAAAAGATTTGAAGAAGAAAAAACTGAATAAGAAAAAGAAAGAGAAAAAATACCGAATAAGAGATAAAAATAATTAATTTAGACAATGAATGAAAAATGCCACATGAATACTCTTTTTGGCCTAATCTCTAGCTCCACGCACTACAAAGAGAATGAAGTCACTCTCAATGCCACTTGGCACAGCAGGGGAATTTTAGACAGGAAATGTTATAGTTCTGGGGGTACCAGCAACACCCAACAATTTAAGAATTAAAGTTGCAATACGTGGATAGTTTAAGGGAGGTTTTAGGTATTAACTCAATAAAATAATATAAAAGCATGCTATTTCGACTGACTAATAATTTAGCAGACAAACCATGAGACAAGTGATGGTGATAGCCCCAGCAACAGCACTAAGTTCACGGCAAAGGAACTTGCCAAAAGAGCTCTCCACCTGGTGCGTACAATAGGTTCAGCAACATGGCACCAAGAAGAAAAGATATCAGTCATAAAATAAAATAAAAACCGGCATGCTTGGAACAAAAAGAACTAGGAATTAAGCATTGAATGGCATAACCTTGAGAGCATTCGCTGCCGATTTTACCATCATTTCTGGTACAAAGAAGATGCATGTCAACCATGCCCAAGAAAGAAGCTTCCTGAAGCCAATTGCAAACAAGTTGTCAGGTGAAGTCTAAGCCTAGTACAATAATACAAAGTGGAGTTGATGATTGCAGAAACAGTACCACTCCAGATCATGCCATATAGCAACAAACGTGAAGATGACCCACACATTTAGCAGTTTCCTCTGAGTACCTCCAAGAGGAATATACATATATCTAAAGGTAGACACATCATACCAAATCTTAGTGTCAGTGCAAGACAGATGTTCAGATAAAGCAAGTCAAAAGATTGAGAACAGTACCTAACAAGCCATTTGTTAAAGGAGGCATGCCAGTTTTTCCAAAAACTTTCCAAGTTGTAGCAATTATTTAAACACCTTGGCATATTCTCAGGAGCCTCAATGCCATTGACCTGGACAAATATTAAGGTAGAAAAGAGGCTTCTCCTCAGATATATGATTAACATGCTGAGGAGACCAAACGTCTCCAAAAAGCATAAGCATAAGGAGCTACAGCTTAGGAACGAGTAGAAAGGCAAAAGAAGCATGACTGCAAAATTTACCAGTGACCAGAATCTGAAGTAGCGCCAAAGCAGAAAAAACTTGAGCCACATGAAATTCAATACCTGCTCTTTTTATCGTAGAGATTAGTAATGGTCCATCGTATTAACTGGAAAATCAGCAACTCAAAGATAGTCTGGAAGACCACTGGCACTTCAATAACAAATACCAAAAAAGATGCTTGAGAGAATAAATATTTTAAGTAAATATAAGAATGAGGGAAATACAAGAAACCATGGAGGGAAAAGAATCAGATTTAACAGCAATTCCTTGTTGATGATAGTTGGTGTTCTTTCGTTTGACTTGCTTATAAAATTCTCCTTTAGATGTTGAACCATATGGTACAATTTGCAAGGGAGTTTCCCTTCCACGCTTGGGGAGTTTAAAGGCGAATGAAAGGATTGAACCTCACTACATAGAGCACCTCAGAGGTGTTGTGTTTATATATATATATATATATATATATATATATACAAATAAAATAGGTCTGAATTTTCTAGTTGAGCAGCTCTGTAGAAAGAAAATAGGTAGCATACAAATGTACAAACATTTCACCACCTCAGCATTGAATTAGAGAAATAGAATATCACACTTGAAGAATGGTGGTCAGTGTGCATCTGCAGGGATCTAAAGACAAAGCCGCAAAGTATCTGAAGGATCTAGAATAAGTGATACTTTTTAAGTCTTTAAATGGTTAAAGAACGGTCCACATTCCAGTTAGACTCTGGAGTTGTGCATCGTTAAGGAAAAATATTCCATATGGCAAAACTGGATAAATCAAAGGGTCCACATTCCAGTTAGACTCTTGGAGTTGTGCATCGTTAAGGAAAAATATTCCATATGGCAAAACTGGATAAATCAAAGACATGCGCAGCAAAACTTAATAAAGTCAAAACACTTAAAAATGGAACTAGGGGAGTGAAAAAGCACAGATCTTGCTAGCTTTGCGATTCATCTGTTCCTTCACAATTTTTACCTTTCAAGAAAAAAATTCATGTATTTTGCTTATAAAAACACACAGAACAGCACTAACACCTATGACCTAAGTAGCTCTAAATTTAAACACCAGCATTTACGCTGACCTAGATCAAGCTGTTCAAAGAATTTACGACCAATAACTGCAAGCTGCTGTTTTCAATTATTCATTTTTGAGAAACACATAGAATTATGTTTACTAGGGAACTCTATGAGTAAAGTGGATCTATTATATGTTCCAGCACTTACTCCATACCCAATGACGAAGATGTCCAATGGAGATAAGTACTTCCATGTTCCACTGCAAACTTAAAAAGATTCAATCACAAGGCCAGATAGGAGTTCAAATAAATTGGGGTTATTTGAACACCATAAGATACTCACCTGATGGCGAAAGCATTGTAATAAAAGAAATGTGTCATTGTCTCCATTAGCATCAAGCTAAAAATCCAGCGTAGTCCATACCACACTACATCTTGTACTGAGTATGTTTTCTGAGGAGTATCCAACTGCAATGATAGTAACATCAATAAACAATGAGATTGGTGAAGGTCATGCAGTTCACAAGATTCTAGGTTAAACTATAGGAAAACAAAAGTGGTCAAATTCATTGCTCAAACTCGTAATGGGACAATCAGCTATACCAAAGAGAAGTACACAGCAAAAATAAGAACAGATTCAAGATGTACCACACAAAAATAATTGTGATCTCGCCGAAGGAAAGGTTCTTAACAACCTGTCATTCCTTCTGGCACATAGCACTCCAGATAGAAAATTACTGATTTTTTAAATGGAGGGGACTGACACAAGTACAGTTATTCAACAGCATGTATGTTCATATTTTTTACGATATGACAGTATCTTCTGCACAAATACAAGGACACAAAAGAAGAAAAAGGATGTAAAAGCAAAATCATCTCTACCTGTGAAGCAAATGCATTGAAGCTAATAATTGGTCCAGCAATATAAAGAGGTGCATAAATCAGGTAACACAAGTATATAGTAAAGGAGAATGTGTTGTTTTTGAGACTCCTTCCCTGCAAAGGGGGGAGATGGTTCAGACACGTAGAGAGCTAGATACATTTAGAATCTAGCAATTGAATTACCGGCTAACCTGTAATAGCTGGTAGCATGTTTTTCCCGATGAGCAATTATTGCAACGCTGAACATGCTTCTGTAATCACCGTAACTACTAATATCAGAACAGATAAAGGCTTCATTTTATGTGATTGCATTCATCAACTGTTAACCACTATATATAGGATAAAACAATGAAGATGAGATTCCAATATCCAATCAGTGAGCTCATACAGGAAACTGATGCTTGAAGTGGTATCTACCCTATTGAGAGAACAAAGTAAATGGAGACCATCTATCAGCAGCACATGGCAACCTTCTCTTAACACGCATGTTCATGCAAAGATATTATGCTGTGAGATAAAGGAGATCTCTTACGTAAATAGAATTCATGATGCAGTACTAAAGGAAAGAATCTATGGTGGCAACAAGGATGTACATAATTGACAGCACTTTCGAATGGACACCTTACCATCAACATACCTCTTGGTCAAAGCGATTATCATGACCTGCCCAATGGTAGTCGTACCCAAAGCTAATCATTCGCAGGACAACTGCAAAATAGATACTCTTAAAACTTCAGATAACCAACGAAGATGTTTCTATCCATGTTGACAGCAAAGTATAACAGGGAATCATTAGTTAAACGATACAGGACCTTCACTTTCTTTCTTGGCACATTTGCAGTTTTAATCAGGCGCGTTACATAGCACCTTTGTGTTAGGCAGAAAGATAAATAAAACTAAATCTTTTTACCCCAGTAAAATGGGATCTTGATACAAACATATTGCGAGCAGGTAAAGTACCTTTTATTTTTAAATTAAAGAGCACAACTTGGAGTTTTCCTCAAGAAATAATAGGCATGAATCCTAACTTTTCATAAAGTAACAAACTTTCCACTTTGTCAGCTATTATGCATATGTAACATAAAGTTCCACTCCGGAAATCTTGTAAGCAAGGACACTATAATGGTCATCAAGTGTGTTCCTATTACAACAATTGCCGAGGATTTTCTTATCCACCGACCACCATTAACTATGTTTTTACTTCTTTATGTTTCAAGATCCTCAATATGTCTCCTTCTGTGCCACCTGTAATAGATCAACTAAATAGATTGGACATGAGTATAGGGGAACAGTTGAGGTTTATCATATCTAAATGGAAGTGGTTCCTAATATAGAGAGATTTTACCCCTTTAATGAAATTGTTCCCTTCAGGGGACTAAAATAAAGATTATTTTTGGAATAAAATATGGTTCAATCTTATCATTACGGCATCATACTGACAAAATGTCAAACAACGTAGAACGTTTATTTGATATCCCAAAAGTACCACGGCAAGACTTTTCTCCCCGGAAAGAAGACTCATTTTTAGATCAACCAAGAAGGGGTAGTTATTTGAGAGAATGGATGAGGTGATAAGTGAAGGAAATAAAACATGCATGCAACTTAAAATTAGACAGATAGAGAGTATATACCAAAGTTAAAGCATATATGCCACCTAAATGTGCCTCGATAATTGTCCAAGTAGGCCCACTTTGGCCTACAACATAGACACAAGATCATCGGAAGTATTAAAATAACGTACACATCATAGTAAAATGCAGCTTGTGATTGACCAAAGAGAACTTACCCAAAAAGGGAAAATGGATATCCTCCATAAACACGGTTACATATTAGAAATGTAAGATTAAATATCCACAACAGGAAGACATATTTGGTCCTTCCGCATACCTGCAGATACAAAGTTATAGTAAATAAAAGCAGAATAACTTCTTTTGTCATGTGGGACTATTTTCCGCAACTTTAACAATAAAGATATTTTTAGTTATGAAAATCCTCCACATCCAGCACTATGGAATGAAAATTGCCTAGTTGTAGCTCTTGCAGAAAGATGCAAAATATCTGCAACACAGCTAAAAATTAGATCTCCAAAGGAAAGCTAGCAGATTTGAATATCATATATTCTCTATATCAACAATAGACTATGAAACTAAAATTCCACGATACAAACCTTAACTAGAAGATAATTAGCTGAAGCAATTGACAAGATGTATACAATGCTGCAGCAAAAACAGAACGTCACAAAGGAATCCCGAGACCCACAATGGAAAAATATTACTTTTTTAAATTTTAAAATAAAAAACACACCAAGCTCCATGGAGATATGACAAATAAGCCATAGACAGTAAAAGCCAAACGATTGACAGTCCCTTTGCTTTTAGGCCATATGATCTAGATACAGTAGCCACTAGAGCGAAGATTCCAAAAACCAAGGTAAGAATCGGCAAGTTGCCCCGAAAATTTCTCCACTGAGCATCTGATACATCCTAACAATAGAGCAAAACGTAACAAAGAGGATGAAAAATATCTAAAATGTTACTAGATGCACAATTGATACAAAAATGACTACTCCCTCTGTTTGAAAAATAATGGCAGGGTGCGTACCGGAGTCGATGCATCTAATTTAATATGCTAATTCAAACATCACACATTAATTCTTGAAATAAAATTTTCATACATGTGTATGGTATGGAGAAAATTTTCCCTGAGCCGAGGGTCGATTGGAAACAGCCTCTCTGCCCTTTCGGGTAGGGGTAAGGCCTGTGTACGTATTACCCTCCCCAGACCCCACTTTGTGGGACTATACTGGGTAGTTGTTGTTGTTGTTGTTGTGTATGGTATGGAGAAAATGTTATCCATGAAAAAAAAAATCTACAGAAAATGTTCAACCTTGGAAAATCATTTTTTGGATCAACTACGAGAAAAATAATTTGACAATACTACAACAACTATGCCTCAATCTCAAACAAGTTGGGTCGGTGATCGTTGACTATTAAAGGTTGACAACAAATTCTAAGTATTAATTCAAGTAGTTACAGTAAGAATAAGGATATTTGTATAGGAAATTACTTCATAAGTGAAGGAAGTAATTTTTTCCCTTTTTGCGGAAAATGTTTTCCCTTCTGAGAGAATATTTTTCACCAATCAAGAACATTATCTCGAAACTACGTAATAAGTACTAAACCACAATGTTATCTGGTTTAAAATATATGAAAGACTCTAGTGGTAAAAGAAGAAGCTATTTGACTCCAAAGTAATAATTGTGCCCCACAAATTAGGATAGAGGGATTACTATAACAAAACCCCAGTAGCAACAGCAACCAAAATAAAGAGAACTCAAAAATGGTTAAAAAGTAAAATTAGCATACATAGAGTCGATCAGAGATCCAGCCAGGTCGAAGCCCATCAAGTTTGGTGTAATGATCTGCAGATTCAATTAACCAAATAAAAGTTGGATTAGTAATTATTTATTTGTCCATTCAACACACAGAGACATGGGAAAAGGAGAGAATACCGCGGGAGATTTGGAGAGAACGACGAATGATGATAAAGTAAAATCCAATGGCGTAGAGAATGAGAAGGGGAAGCTCCTTCCTCTGCCAAGAGCTTGTCATGGCTGAATAGCGTCAATCAACTATGCCTACTCCTCTAACTCAATGGTGAAGGAAATGGGAAAGAATCTACTGGGTTTAGAGCAAGAATCATTCAGGCATTCCGTCAAATACTTTAAAATTCAAATCAAATGAGTACTGATATTGTGGGGTTAAGCACGGAAGCAATTGTTTTCGGGGCTTTTCTTTTAGCGGGTCAAAAACACTTCTATGCGGGACATTTGTCGAAAGTACATTTCAGATGTACTAGTACTAGAATAAGATAAGTAAACATAAGATAAATTATACTAGTAACTCATTGGTAAACCTTATTGGTTGCTTCATATTTGCTCCTAGAAGTTAGATTAATCGGAAAAGGGTCTGATATATTCCTCTACTATTAAAAATTGTTTAGAATAATCCTCCGTTATACTATTGGCTCAAAAGAACTCCTACCGTCTTACTATTGGAACACATATATCCCTAACTTGACGGACTGGACACGTGGCACCCATCCAAGGCTTTTGGTCTATCCGATCTTAAATTAAAAGTCCGCCCCATTATCCGGTACCCATGACCCAAGACTAAAAAGGTACTCTCTTTTTCTCTCTCTCTCTCTGTCTTTTCTCTACTTTCTTTTCATCCCCATTTTGTTCCATTGCTGAGAAAATAGGTGTTATAGCAAATTCAGCCGCTCTTAATTTTGTGTTCTTTTTTCTTTGATTTTGCTCAATATTTTGAACTAACTTTGTAACGTTTCGTCCGGGTGTTCGCTATTTTCTTTTCACCTGGATTACATCTTTTAGTCTTGATGTATGTGCAGGCTAGAGTTTCTTGTAGATTTTCTTTCACATGCTGCATAGTAGGTTTCATGGGAGGTGTAGCTATTGTAATTGGTCTTCAACAATTAAAGGGTCTCATAGGAATTTAATTATTTTACTCAAAAACTGATGAAGCTTGATTGGAAAATTACCCCAGTGACTCTTCCCTTTGTTGCGTCGACTAATTTTTTTTCTCAAAGACCTGCAACAACAAAAAGATTCCAGCAACTATTTTCTTTCACTCCGATTCGGACAGAATCCATTGCCAACGAGTCAAACCTTCGGCCGATGACGAACTTGAGGATTGACCACTCATTGTCGTATTATTTTCTGATGGAAGCATGGCTGATGTCGTACTAATCTTCGTTGAAAGAGTAAATAGCTTTTCATCAAATTCTTAGAAATATCACTAGAAATGACATAGCCCTTTTGAAAACCCAAATCCTTATATCTTCCAGAACTTTCTTTATTATGGTGAGACTATAGATAGTGGGTGTGGTACTGCAAAAACCTAAGTTTGCTAGGAAGAATGGAACTTCTATTTTGGGAGTTCAGATTCAATTAAATTAAAAGAGGGTCGGGTTATGGGTACCAGGCGATGGGGCGGGTCACCTTTAATTTAAGATCGGATTGACCAACAGCTTTGGATGGGTGCCACGTGTCCGGTCCGTCAAGTTAGGGATATATGTGTACCAATAGTAAGACGGTAAGGGTTCTTTTGAGCCAATAGTATAACGAAGGATAATTTTAAATAATTTTTTATAATAGAGGAATATATCAGACCCTTTTCCGTAGATTAATTAAGCATGTATACCAGGATGTCATCAATGAACATAATAACGAAGGAATCCAAGTATGGCTGAAATACATTGTTCATCAAATGCATGAACGTTGCTGGGGCATTGGTCAGCCGAAAAAACATCGCCAAGAACTCATAATGGCCATAACGAGTCCTGAAAGCCGTCTTAGGAATATCTGAATCCCGAATCTTCAACTGATGATACCCGGACCTCAAATCAATCTTAGAGAACACCCTAGCTCCCTGAAGCTGGTCAAATAAATCATCGATACGAGGAAAATGATACTTGTTCTTGACTGTGACCTTGTCCAACTGTCTGTAGTCAATACACATTCTCATGGACCCATCCTTCTTCTTCACAAATAGCACTGGTGCACCCAAAGGTGACACACTAGGTCGAATAAACCCCTTATCTAGGAGTTCCTGAAGCTGCTCTTTCGATTCATTCAACTCCGTCGGTGCCATACGATATGGTGGAATAGAAATAGGCTGAGTGTCTGGCACCAAATCAATACCAAAATCAATATCCCTGTCAGGCGGCATGCCCGGCAGGTCTACAAGAAACACATCCGGAAAATCACGGACCATAGGAACTGAACCAATAGTGGGAGTCTCAGCACTGACATCCCTCACAAAATCCAAATAAGATAGGCACCCTTTCTCCACCATACGATGAGCCTTCAGGTATGAAATCACCCTACTAGGCACATAATCTATGGAACCTCTCCACTCAACCCTCGGAAATCCCGGCATCGCTAAGGTCACGGTCTTGGCGTGACAATCTAGAACAGCATGGCATGGAGATAACCAACCCATGCTTAATATCACGTCGAAGTCAACCATGCTGAGCAATAACAGATCCAATCGGGTCTCCAAACCCTCAATAGACACCACGCATGACTGATACACACGATCTACAACAACAGTATCGCCCACATGAGTATACACATGAACGGATGTAACTAAAGACTTACGGGGTATATCAAGAAAATGGGCAAAACATGATGAGAAGTATGAATATGTGGAACCAGGATCAAATAAGATCGGGGCATGTCGGTGACAAACTGAAACAATACCTGTAATCACGGCATCTGAAGCTATAACACCTGGTCTTACTGGAAGTGCATAAAAACGGTCCTGACCTCCACCTGATCGACCTTCCCCTCTAGGGGATCCCCTAGCTGTCTGACCCCCACCCCTAGCTGGCTGGGCGGGTGGTGAAGTAACTGGAGCTGAAGTCGAGGGTTGACTCCTCTGCTGAGATGGACCCCCAAGAAAATGAGGACACTGCCTCCTCATATGCCCGAACTCTCCTTACTCGTAACAACTCCCTGGTGCGGGGGATGGGGAATGAAGGGAACCCCTAGCACCGGGATAACTGGTAGAAGGACCTGGCATGGAGGAGCCCTGAACTGATGGTGCACGGGATGAACTCTGGGATGGGAGGGCACTGAATAATGAGTGACCCTGATGAGAACTGTGAGAACCATGACCAGATGATCCACCACGGTGACCTGGACGGGCTGACCGAGCTTGCCTGAATGGACGGCCTTTGTCGTGCTGGAACTTCCCTCCTGAAGGAACACCACCAAAACTACCAGATCCCTGAGGCCTCTTGGCCTCCTTCTCAACTTGCTCTTGATGACAAACTGACTCAATCTCACGGGTGATGTCAACCACCTCCTTAAAAGTAGCACCTAACAATCTCTCCCTAGTCATAAGAATCTGAAGCTGATATGTGAGACCATCCGCGAACCTCCTGATCCTCTCCCTATCTGTAGGAACCAACCAAACAGCATGACGAGCTAGCTCTGAAAATCTCATCTCATATTGCGTCACAGTCATATCATCCTGACGCAGCTGCTCGAACTGCCCGTGCAGCTCCTACCTGCGGGACTGTGGCACATACTTCTCCAAAAAGAGAACGGAGAACTTCTGCCAGGTAAGGGGCGCTGTACCAACAGGCCTACGCTTCTCATAAGCCTCCCACCAAGTAAAGGCATCTCCTGAAAACTGAAAAGTAGTGAACGAGACCCCACTGGTCCCCAAAATACCCGTTATACAGAGAATCCTCCGACACTTGTCCAAGAAACCCTAGGCATCCTCGCCCTCTGCACCAGTGAAAGTCGGAGGCTGAAGTCTACCAAACCTCTCCAGCCTACGCTGCTCGTCATCAGGCATGACTGGAACCACATAATCCTAAGCAGGTGCAACTGGCTGGGCTGGAGGTGCCCCGACGTCTGAAGTCCCTGAACAACCTGCTCGGGGGTGGGCACGGCGGGAGTCTGAGTGCCTCCCCCAGCCTGAGAAGTAGCTGATGTAGTAGAAACAATGACCGCCTGAGCAAGACTGGTGCACATGGTCAAAATCCGAGCAAGGTCTCCTAAAGACCCGGAATAACAATAGGCGTGGCTGGTGCCGCTGGAACATCTGCGGCTGGTACCTGGTCTGGAATAACAGGTGGGTCTATAGGTGCAACCCCGACTACTACGCGGGCTACACTCTTATCCCTGCCACGGCCTCTAACCCCTCGCGGGCCTAGCTGGTGGCTAGTCGCCCTGTCCGATAGCACGTGTCCTTACTATCTGTGAGAGAATGAAACAACGGAAGTTTAGTTACCACAACCAATAGATTCACACGACAAGAATTCAAGAATATGAGATTTTTCCTAAAGGTTCTGCAGCCTCTCGAAGATAAGTACGGACGTCTCCGCACTGATCCGTAAGAATCTACTAAATCGGCTCATGACTTGTGAGACCTATGTAACCTAGGCTCTGATATCAACTTGTCACGACCCCAAACCACCCCGGTTGTGATGGTGCCTATCATGGAACTAGGCAAGCCTCACAATTTACAAACATTTCAGTTTTCATAAAATAATTAAATAATAATACTCCTTTTTCCCACAGAAATTTATAAGTTAAAAGAGCTAAATCCAAACCAAGATACTAAAATAGAAATCCCAACGCCGGGTGTCACTAAGTCACGAGCCAAAAACTACTACAAGGTCTGAAATGTAACAAGACAACAATTGTCTGGAGATAATAAAAAGATACTAAGGGAAGATAAGGAAGGAGAAGACGAGGTTGTGATCGTCAGGCAGCTACCTCGCAATATCTGACTGAGGCACCGCCCGAAATGGTCAATAACTACTACTGGGACCTGTGGTACCTAGATCTGCACACAAGGTGTAGGGAGTAACGTGAGTACGCCAACTCAGTAAGTAACAACTATAAATAAAGGCTGAGTGCAGTGACGAGCAATAAAATCATGTAAGGTTCATAATTATAAAAATCTCAATGTAACAACAAGTGCCAAATCAGTGTTCAAGTCAATTATCACTTAAAAACTCCAGATTCAATGGAAATCGTATAAGAATATCTTCAACATTTTTCAATAGAGGCCTAATATAAAAATAGAGTGAAAATAATGATTTCATCAACAAGACCTTCGGCCAAGACTCCCAATCACTCATCACTCAATACTCGTCACTCATCACTCACACTCAGTAGGTACATGCGCTCACTGGGGGTGTACAGACTCCGGAGGGGCTCCTACAGCCCAAGCGCTATACGTTGCAGCATGCAGCCCGGCCCAATATCGTTGCAGCGTGCAGCCCGATCCATATATGGTTGCGGCGTGCAACCCGATCCATAAATGTCCTCACAATTAGGCCCCCGGGCTCACTCATTCATCAACCTCACAAGCCACTCGGGAGTTTCAGTAAAATCAGGGGACTCGGCCCGAAACAACTTTCATATATTTTAAAGAAAATAGAGTAATGAAACCTAATTAAACAGTAAACATGAAAAATCATGATTGAGGATATGCTTTCAAATCAAAACAGTGTGAGTATAGTATAAAATACCCTTGAGGGTCCAAACAGTACAAGCACAAGGCCCCAAACATGGCGTTCAACCCAAGCTATAAGAATTCTTTCTAAAACATATAGCAAATTATACAACTTTAATCAAAATATGCAACTCTATAGTTGCTACGAGACGGACCAAGTCACAATCCCTAACGGTGCACGCCCACACGCCCACACGCCCACACGCCCGTCACCTAGCATGTGCGTCACCTCAAAGTAGAGAAATAGTATGAAATTCTGGGGTTTCATACACTCAAGTCTAGATTTACAATCGTTACTTACCTCAATTAAGCCAAACACTACTCTGCAATGCCCTTGCCGCTCGCTCGGCCACAAATCGCCCCGAATCTATCCAAAATCAGTATATTATCATTAATATATGTTAAAGGAACGAAGCCCACATAAAAATTATCAAATTAAACCACAAATCCCGAAAATTGGCCAAACTCGACCCCCGGGCCCACGTCTCGGAATCCAACAAAAATTACAAAACTAAAAACCTCATTCCCTCACCAGTCCAACCATATCAAATTTACCAAAATCTAACCTCGTTTGACCCTTAAATTCCTCAAATTAAACTCTCCAATTCCAAGCTCTAATTTCCCCAACTTTCACCCCTATTTTCTAAAATTTTCATGCTTAAACAACTAAAATTCATCATAGATACGAGTATTAGGTTCAAAAATCTTACCTCAACGAATTGCCCCTTGATTCCCTCTTCAAAACCCTCCAAATGCTCCAAAAACCGGATGAAAAATGGTGAAGAATAGCCAAAATTCGCGAAGGGTCCTTTATATACTTTCTGCCCAGGCATTTCCGCATCTACGGTCATAATAGCGCACCTGCGGTGCTGCTTCTGCGCCCAAAAGTCCGCATCTGCGGAAGTCACTCAAAATCCTACCGCACCTGCGATCACTTCTTCGCACCTGCGGGCTCGCAGGTGCGATCCCTCATCCGCATCTATGACAAAGCCCCAGGTTCCCAATATCCGCATCTGAGACCTCCATATCGCACCTGCGCTCCCCCTTCCGCAGGTGCGGAACACCAGAAACACCAGCACCAACTGCGTTCTTTCATATCCAAAATTCCCGTTAGCCATCCAAAATCATCTCGATGCCCTCAGGGCCTCAACCAACAACACCAACAGGTCACATATCCATATAGGAACTTAGTCGAACCCTCGGAACACCCAAAACAACACCAAAATATCGAATTAACCCCGAATTCAAGCCTAAGGATTTCTAAACTTCCAAAAATCGCCAACGATGCCGAAACCAACCAAACCATGTCCAAATGACCTGAAATTTTGCACACACGTAACAAATGAAACTACGGACCCATTCCAACTTCTGAAATTCCATTCCGACTCTGATATCTAATTTTCCACTGCCGATCAAAAATCGCCAAGTTTCCAATTTCGAACACACTCCTAAGTCCAAAATCACCTAACTAAGCTATACGGGCCATAAAACCCCTAATCCGAGATCGCTTACTCATAAGTCAACTTTCGGTTGACTTTTCCAATAAATATCCAAATTAAGAGACTAAGTGTCTCATTCCCTTCCAAAATCACTCTGAACCCGGACCAACCAACCCGATGCAACTAAATAAAGCTGAACAATCATATAAAGAAGCATAAATGGGAGAAACGAGGCTATAACTCTCGGAACGACCGGTCGGATCGTTACATTTATTTAGGTTTGTCGTGCTTTAGGTTTTTTATTATTTAGAACTAGGATTTCTTAGTGATATAGGACTTTTATTTGGATTTAGTATTCTTTAGGTTTTGTTTAGGATTTTTTACTCCTTTAGATTTAAGATTCTTTTATTACCAATGTTATTTTTCTTAAAGGTTCTTTAGGTCGGAGGTTTTATTTTTTTTTGGTAGGAATTCACTATAGGGTTTTTAGATTATGTATACGACAGTTTAATTTGGTGCATCTAATCATAGCAATGTTATCGACCACTCTAATTTATTCTACAATTTTTGCCCTGGTGTACGTTTATGCATCAATACAATAAGCATTCTTGTATTATTTCTTTGGTTGTATTCCCTTGTTTCAGCATTAAACAACCATTGACGCAGGAAATAACAGTACCTATTTCTTGAGGTAATTTATTTTTCTCAGCATATGAATTCTTTCTCAAAGATTAATTCCATGTGTCAATCTCAGTGAAAGTTAGAGTTCAACATATTGTAAAGTTGTGTATGTGAAAGGTATTACAATAATGGTTCTCATAGTCAAATTTTGCTTTAAACAAAATTCGGCTTGACAAAAATTTGAACCAACTTTTGGAGACACTGGTTGTCACAGGTTCAACTTATAGTGACTTTACACCAGGGGCGGCACTTCCATAAAGCAAGTAAATCAACTGCTTTAGACCCCACATTTGTGGAGTCCATATTTGTTACACATGGCAGGCTATGTGTAATTTTAAAAAAAATTATGTGAAGTGAAAAAAAATCTTTCTTTCTTTAACAAGTATAGAGAAAAAAGATTTGCAATTACTTTGGTTTCTGCCAAGAAAGTTGCACTCGAAATGGATATCGAACCCGAATTTCATAAAAACATATGATACATAGGAAGTAACAATTTGATGAGAATGTTGATAATAGAATATCAAAATCTTTCGAAGAGTCCTTTGAAGTTGATTACTTCATATATAGTAGACAAGGTTTTTTTTTTACTTCAAAATATATTTGAATAATTCGAAGCATTTGAAAATATTTTTGGTTTTCTATTCAGCAGTAAAAATTAAGATCACTTGATGATGAAAATTTGAAAAAATATTGTCGTAATCTTGAATATTCCTTAAAGCATAATAATCAATTCAATATTGATGGTTTAAATTTATTTTTGAAATTATTTAATTGATACACTCGGTCAAACAAAAAGATTTGAATCTTTTTCCAATGCCTATATTACTTATGGAATACTGTTAATTACTCTTGTTTCCGCCGCTTCAACGAAAATAATTTTTCAAAATTAAAATTGATAAAATCTCACCTAAGATCAACAATGTCTCAAGAAAGGTTAAATAGATTAGCTATATTGTCACTTAAGAAAGATTTATTTGGAGTTATTGATTATAAGAAAATTATTAATAAAATTTGTATCTAAGAAACGCTAGAAAATAGATTTCAAATAAATAAATAATTATTTTTAAACAAAAGTTAAGGCCTCTCGTAAAGTTTGGCTCTGGGCCACAAAACTCGTCAGGCTGCCCTTGCTTTACACTAATTGAATGTCCTACCTTCAAACTGGAGAGTGATCACGCCCAACTATGCTTTATAAAATGGACTAAGCGTTCGTTGCAAATATAATCTGGTTTACAAGTTCGGAGTCGAATCTCAGAGAGAACTAAGGCTTATGTACAGTTGTTCCCTATCACCAAGAATACAAGCTTGAACAATTCATAACTTATATATATTAAGATTCTTGTGTTTAACTAACTAACTAACTAACAAATTAATGTCACGCCTCTTTTTTGCCATACAACCTTATTACGAGGTTGAGTTAGAAGAGTTTTTTCTATTTAAAGTGACGTTTTGAAAAGGGATTATTTATTATTTGGAGTCGCCACTTGGAATTGAGTTTTGGTGTTCCAAGTCACCTTTTTATTTGTATCCCCTTTCAAAAAGGAAGGTTTGACTCTTATTTCATGGTCTACGAAAACAGAAGACTGAGTAAGGAATTCTGTTGACCGAGGGAAAGGTGTAAGGCACCCCTCGAGTCCTGTAGTTCTAGCACAGTCGTTTTATTGACTCATGTAAGGCTTAAATCAATTTTTAGCTATTCTTGTATTTTATTGATCATGACTTATTTATTACCGTTTAATTAATAACTATATTTTATTAATTGTGTTTACCAAGATGCGGAACGCACACAATGTACTTCTTTGAAATTAAAGGTTAAGCCAAGGTACGGAATGTACACATGGTTATAACATAATTATTTTTAATTTAAAGGCGTCGAGACGTGGGATGCATACATGACCCTTTTATTAGTTGAGCATATCAATCCAAGGTTCGGGTATGAACACATGGGCTAATATTTAAAGCACCTCTAAAGTTTTTCTAGTGTATTTAGAGTTCTTTTCCTAAAGTAATTTGAGGTTGTGGGAAGGTCATGATTTATGGATACAAAATTATTGTGGAAATGTATTATTCAAATAATTGTTCACAGCTTAATCAACTTTAAAATTATTTACAACTTAATAAATTACCAATAATCTACATCGTCTGTTTTATCAGTGATAGCACAATTTATCTTTTTTGAAAAATGTAATTTTTTATGGAAAAATGTCGAACCAAAATATAAAGTTTGAAATTTGAAACTAGTGAAAGTTACATACGATAATATTAACTAGTGGAGTTGGAAACAAAAAGTATTAAGACAGACGGATATACATATTCTGGTAAAATCTTTAATATTATTAAAGAAGTGGTCATTTTGTCATTTATTTGCTTGACTATCAATGAAAATATTATTTTTTAGGCCATGAGTAAAAGTTTGGTAATCAAATTTAACTTAAAACGACACACAAATAAATATTCAGTTCACTCTAGTTCGAAAAATATATTCCACACAACTTAAAGATATAGAAATTAAATAAAATGATGAAGCCAGAGTTAATCAAAACCAACAACACTATTTTTCATGTCTATGATAAAAATTCAGATATTACCTTTTTTGTGAAGCTCTTTACAATAAAATTATAGCCACAATCTACTGATTTCCAAAAATAGCAATGCTAACTTTTCTAGAACCTCGAACTCGAAACCGCGAACGAAATCTCGAACCCGTCTTCAAACTCTCTTTCTTTTTTTTCTTTTTGTTCTTCAGTCTCGTTCTCTCCTTTCTAAATTCAAGACCTCCTCTCTTTTCTTTGTTATCTTTTTTGTTATTCTCACTTTTCGTTCTCCTCCAGTTCTTTTTCCTTCTTTTACTTTTTTCGTTTCTTTTCTTTCTTTTTTTGTTCTTGCAGACCTCTTTTTTTTGTTTTGTCTTCTTTTGTATTTATAAGGGATGGTTGTAGTTTTGTTGTTCCCTCATTTGAAGTGGAAGAACGTGATTATATTTTGTGTTGTGTGCATATGGAGATGTGAGGAAGTGGGGTGAGCACGAGTTAAATAGAGAAGTGGAGAAGGGATGTGAAGGAGTGGGGGTGAGGCATGAGTGAAGTGGGGAAGTGAGTGTTATTATTATTATTATTTTTAGTATTATATATATATATATATATATATAATCGACTTTCTTTTAGACTTAAAAAGAGCCTAGATAAATAAGAAAACTCACTATTTACACTAATGTTAAATTATACTAAAAAAATACTACTATAACTTACATTTAAATTAGAAGAAATATAGTTTATATCACATAGGAACAAATCTTATATTCTAAGAATGCGATTATTTTTTGTAGTTTTTAATTTTCTTAAATAAAACCTATTAAGAGTAAGATAAAAATTTAAAATATTAAAAATAGACCTAAAAGAAATATTTATACCAAAATAGTATAGAATTAGGGTGTGGTCAAAATTTAGTTGTTCACAATTAAAATAGTAAATTAACACTAAAGTTACTAAGGGTAGGAAAAACTATTAAGGAGGTCTAGAGTTATGATTTCCCCAATTGTCAGAATCCTTCCCGCTATGCCTTCTATAATTTTACCTAAGTATTATCTACCGATCATGAGCGCTCTGACTACCGTAAATCTCTCCCGAGTAATTACGATAATTTACTAGACATACTCTCCCGAGTTACTGTGATGACCCAAAAGGTCATCCTGTGTATACTGGGCTAAATCTGTGTTCCGAGGCCCGAAAGCCTCCGTTAATCTTACCTCGATATGCGTGCGTAGCCCGAGCGTGTTGCCGTGAAGCTTTTATGTGAAAACTTGATGAAAATGGAATTTTATAATAATTAATGGAATAGAGTTGACTTTGGTCAATATTTTTTGTAAACGGACCCGGACCCGGACCCGTGATTTGACGGTCCCGGAGGGTCCGTAAGAAAATATGGGACTCGGGCGTATGCCCGGAATCGAATTTCGAGGTCCCAAGCCCGAGAAATGAATTTTTAAAGAAAATTATTTTCTGAAAATAATAAAGGCTTTTGAAAATGAAATTTAATTTGAAATTTCTGTTACCGGGCCCGCATTATGGTTCCAGAGCCCGGAACATGTTTAATATATGTTATGTGAGTTATCTGTAAAGTTTGGTGTAAAACGGACTTAAAATGACGTATTTCGGATCAAAATTGAAATAATTGAGCCTTATGAAGTTTTAAGAAAAATTCTAGGAAGTTTTGAGGTTTAATTCATGGATTTTGATGTTATTTCGGTGGTTTTAGTACTTGAACAAGTTCGTATAATGATTTGGGAGTCGTGTGTGTTTTTGATTTTGAGGCCCGAGGGCTCGGGTGAGTTTCGGGTAGTTAACGGGGTGTGAAATGAATGAAAAATCTGGTTTTTCTTCAATTTGCTGGTGTCCAGGTATTTACTCTATGCGAACGCACCCAAGGGGATGCGAACGCATAGAGTAAAAGTGGGGTCTGGGGGAGCTGGGTAATTTGTGCTATGCGAACGCACCCAGTGTGGTGCGAACACGGAGGGTAGGGGTGACTTAGGCTATGCGAACGCACCCTCCAAGGTGCGAACGCGGAGGCTCAGGGTTGGGACCCTATGCGAACGCATCACATAGAGCGCGAACGCACAGGGTCAGTATCCAGGGGAGGGCTGGGGGTCATTTACCCTATGCGAATACGACCCCTCAATCGCGAACGCATAGGCCAAAGCTTCTAAACCTCCGCGAACGCGGCCTGGGGCCCGCGAATGCGGAGAGTAATTTTGCCCAGTCGATTTTTAAGTTCCAAAACATAATCATTTCGGGATTTCTCCCATTTTTCACAACTCTTCTTCTTCCCCAACCCACCTAGGCGATTTTTGAAGGACTTTTCCTCCATAGTTCCATAGGTAAGTGCTCTTGACATCAGTTTCTTCTATTTTCATCAATCAATCACTAAAATCTAGGCCTAAATCCTAAAATCAAAGTAGAAATTAGGGGTTTTGGGTAGAGTTAGGGTTTATGGAATTTTGGATAATTCAACCTCAATTTGGGGTCGGATTTCAAAATAAATTATATATTTGAACTCGTGGGGAAATGGGTGATCGAGTTTTGGTCTGAGCCTCGTGTTTGGACCAAGCGGGTCCGGGGTCAAATTTTGGTATTTTTGGAAGAATGCTTGAAAATGGGTAATTAGGCTATGTAGTTGATTTATTGAGTCATTATTGATATACTTGAGTTAATTATGTCTAGATAATACCATTTCGAAGTTGAATTCTAAAGGAAAGGCGGTGTTAGAAGGTTGATTGCTATATTTTGGACCCGAGGTAAGTGTCTTACCTAACTTTGGTGAGGGAATAAGTATTGTATGCTATGTGCTAAGTGTTTATCATGTCCAATGCACAGGTGAAGTGACGAGTACCTATGCATTGTGTGTCAAGCATGCCCGTGAGTCTATTTTCTGATA
>ML477551.1:3587-17351 GCA_005239535.1 Nicotiana rustica | reverse complement strand
CGTTTAAAGTTTATTAAAGTAGTGGCTAAAGACTAAAGACATTTTAAACAGTGCCTTAGAAATAAATACATATGTTATTAGTGGTTAACCGTGCACTTCACCCTAAAAATACTGGATAAAAAATGGCTACCCCACACAAGTTTTTCGAAGAATGTTGCTAGTTGATTTAAATGAGCCTGATGCTTGTCAACCCCCCAAATGAGTCTAGTTCCCCTCTTATTTTATATTATTGCCGATGTTAATCCATTTCTTTGGATATTATATAATGAAAATAACATTGTTAGTATGTGTTCTTATCTTTGCTGTGATTGTTTGGGAAATGATCTTAGAGCAAGCTAATCTTGTACGGTAAAAAGTAAATACAATCAAGATAGCTTTTCACTTTATAAGGCTAAAAATTTACAAAACTTGAGTATGTATCAATTGTTTTATCAATTAAATTCTCTTTCATTCACTTGTATATTTTCAAACACGTTTTCTGTTTAAACATTAGCAAAATCGAATCAAGAAATAATTTTGAAAAAAGTCTTCAATTGATCACTTAGGCAAATTTGGCAACAAAAACATTTTAAAAGGCATTGCTGAATATAAATTTGATCCGGACTTTACAAGGAGACGAATAACTTAGACCAAATGAGTCTTTTAGAACAGTCATGGTGTAGATATTTATACATTTTGGTTCATAAGAGGTTGACTATTCGTATAGAGTCACAATTTTACCATCTTTAAATAGCTCTCATTATTTTAAAATGAAGGGCCTTGTAACTTACTTTTAAAATTAAACATTCTTTTCTAAACCATAAACTCATTTTAAAAAATAAGTATCTTTTTATAATACTAAACACTTTATCACCTAATAAAGCTTTCACAAAGACCCACTTAGCAACCTTAACCATTGATAGACCAGGATATAAATAATTCACTCCCATCTGTAGCCTATGTTTAAAGAACTACGTTAATATAGGTTTTTAGGGATGCCTAACACTTTCCCCTTTGAATATAACTAGAACGCTTACCCAGATTCTCACTAGTTTAGCGGGCCATTAAGATGTTGATCTTTACTTACTCATAGGTACCCCAGTATACCTTTAAATATTAGGTGGTGACTCTACTTATTAACCTCATAGGAACAACAAGTTGTATTTTGTTTTTTACCAGTGCAAAATAGGGTACAATAGAGGATGTAAGGCTCTAGGAAACTTCACTTTCTTTCTTTCTCTATCATGCGAATTTTTTCTATCATTAGTTTGAGCCATTCTTCTCTTATTCTCTGACAGATTGTGAGCACACGTGCTTCGTCTGTTGCTAAGCATATGTTTAATGTTTTTACAATATTGCTTGTAATTGTTTCAAATTCAAATTAGACTTTTTTCTATGATTAAATTCAAATTCAGAAAGAATCACTAATTATAAACAACACATGATATATAATTTAATATTTTTTAAAATTTAAATTTTGCCCTCCTTTTATTATTTATAGAAGATATGGTGTTTTTGCCCTCCTTTTATTATATATAGAAGATAGTGGATAAAGGTGCACATGTAATACTAGTTTCTTGAACCTCGTATCAACGAGTGTCAAAATTATCAAAAGTGGCATAAAATCTTATTAAAAATATAAAATCGTTAAAGGAAAAAGTGTCTTGCAAATAATGAATATTGATCTTTTTTATCGAACTCAATAAAGGAAGAATTCTTGCCGATAGAAATTCTTGAAATTGTAAATTCCATATACATGAGTTATGTATTTGCTTTAGAAGTCAAAATAGAGTAGCACAATGCATAATGTGTTGACTCGTGTTGACATTATTCGCAACAATATTTTAGTCCTATATATGACTTACGTACTTCTTTGAGGAAATAATTTGAAAAAGCAAATTTGTATGACACAAAGCATGCCCAGTTCTAAGAAAAGAATATATTTAACTCGAAGAATAGCAATTATGACAACATGGAAAAATATTATAAACTTCTTTGCACTAAGAATATGTGGTGTTTAACATGACCATGTCTATGTTTGATATTAAGACAATGACACAGCTAATGATGTGTTCTAACTGAAATGCGTCTATTGCAGATTAAATACTACTTCCAACCCCCTATTCGACCTAACTTCAGTCGTGGATACAAAATTTATGTAAATTAATAGAACTCCCTTTATAGGGTAATTGATGAAATCCTAGATTTAATATGAGCTGCTAAGCTGAGAATGAAGGAGAATTCAATTACACGCTAATGGAGAAGAAAGAGTTTCTTCATTTTCTGTTAATTTTCAGTTCAAAACATTGTACACTAGCCGTGTATATATACAAATAAACAAATTAGCTACTAACTACCTACTTAACAAACTAAGCCTTCCACTAACTTACTTAGCTTAGCTGGCATCCAGCTTTACATTCCACTAACTATACACCTAATAATTCAACACCCTCCCTGAAGATGATGTTTGAAACAAGTCTTTCAACTTGAGCTTGGACAATAGATAGTCGTGTTGCACTTTCCCAAGACTCTTTGTCAGCAAATCACCTTGTTGCTCCTTCGTAGGTACATGATGAGTCTTGGTCAATCCTTGTATATTTTATTCCATCACAAAGTGGCAATCGATATCAATATGCTTGGTTCTTTCGTGGAATACATGAGCTGCAATTTGAATTGCAGCTTTGCAGTCACAATGTATGTCTATAAGCAAGGGCAACTCAACTCATAATTCTGAAAACAGTCATGTAAGCCAAGTTAACTTTGCAATTGTTGATGCCATACTCCTAAATGTTGCTTCTCCAGAGATTCTGACAGCTGTCTCCTGCTTTTTTGACTTCCAGAATATTAATGCATCACCAAACTTGACTAAATATCCAGTAACAGATCTTCTAGTTTGCAAACATCCACCCCAGTTTGAGTCACAATAGACATCAAGCATTCTTAAGCCTTTTGAGGGCATCAACAAACCAAGACCTTGGGAAGTCTTGATGTATCTAACTACTCTTAGAGCAACATCTATATGATATTTCTTCGGTGTGTGCATGAAATGGCTGAGGAACTGCACTATATATGAGATATCAATTCTAGTCATGGTGAGATATAGAAGTCTGCCAATCAGTCTCTGATAAGGTCCAGCATTCTCTGGTTCTTTATCCTCTGCATTAGCTTCACTAAAACAGTCTTTGTTCATGAAACTGTCAAATTCAACAGAAGTAAGCTTTGAATTGGTCTCCAAGGGTGTCCCAACAATTTGGCACCACTAAGCCCTGACTCTGCAATCAACTCCAAAGCATACTTTCTTTGACTCATAACTATCCTTTTCTTTGATCTGGCAAACTCTATCCCAGAAAAAAATTTAGTTCACCTAAGTCCTTCATTTTGAATTTAAGCTTCAAGCCACTTCTAGTCTGCATAATTAGACTAGGACTGCTACTTGTGACCAACAAGGTCATTAACATAAACCAGCACTATCACCAACTCTGCCTTTACCTTCTTTGTAAATAATGAATAGTCAAGGTGACACTGAGTAAAGCCAAGTCGAGTCAAAGCATTTGTAAGTTTCTTTTTCCACTGTCTAGGAGCTTGTTTAAGTCCATTTAATGACTTATGAAGTTTGCAAGCCATTTGTTTCCCTCCCTTGCTGGAAAACTCAGGAGGAACCTCTATGCAGACTTCTTAAGGTAAGTCTCCATGTAGAAAAGAATTATGAACATCCATCTGATAGATGTACCACTGCTCGGCAGCAGCAATAGCCAGAACAGATCTCACTGTGACCATTTTGGCCATAGGAGAGAATATTTCAGTGTTAACAACACCCTCCTGCTGAATGTACCCCTTTGCCACAAGCCTGGCCTTATACCTTTCAACAATACCTGTAGAAGTGTATTTAACTTTAAACACCCATTTGCAGCCATTTGTTACCTTCTCTAGAGGTAAAACAACAATACTCCAGGTGTTGTTCTCTTCTAGAGTTGAGATTTCACTCTTCATAGCAGCTATCCACTTAGGATCCTTGACTGCTTCAACAAAGGTTTCAGGTTCTGTGATGGCAGAGTAGACCGCCAAAGAATTGCCAAAGTAAGAAGAAACGTGATCATAACTCACACACGTAGAAATAGGGCAACAACAATGAGCCTTGCCTTTGTTGTGAGTCACATAATCCTTCAGCTAAATTGGTGGTCTATTGTCTCTGCCAGATCTTTTACTGGCAGCAGGTTCAGCAGTGGGAAATATAGAAGATATTGGCTCAGCAGGGATTACTATTGAACCAACAGGAGGATCAATAGAACGCTCTATGACATCCTCATGGAGTACAGGAGAATCTGGAGCCGCAACATTAGGTGCAACATGGTGTGGAGTTAACTTGTTCTCAGAGAAAAAAAATAGGATTATTGAGATCCACCACATGAAATATAGAGGAAATAGTACTAGAGGCATATTTGAAGAGGAAGATATCTTCTTTGAAAACCACATCTCTACTGACATTAAAGCCTTTAGAGTGAATACTATACATTTTTTAGCCCTTTTGTGTCATAGAATATCCAACAAACACAGCTGGAACAGCTCTAGGAGCAAACTTGTCTGACCTTCTCATATCAGTAACATAGCCCAGACATTAAAATACTCTCATATGATCCAAAGAGGAACATGACCAATTAAGGCTTCAAAAGAAGACTTGCCTTGAAGAGTTGTTGAAGGTAGACTATTTATAATATACACAACAGTGGTGACACATTCACCCCAGAATTTGGGAGGTGCAGAAACTTGAAACCTCAGTGATCTAGCCACTTCCAAAACATACTTGTGCATCCTCTCAGCTACTCCATTCTATTGTGGAGTATATATGCAAGAACTCTGATGAATAATGCCCTTAATGCGGAGAAACTCATCTACTTGAGAGTTGAGAAATTAAATGCCATTATCAGATAGAAAAACCGTTCCACCCTATGTTTTCGTACGTGAGAGTACGTTTTAGGTCAATTGATGTTAGCTCAGAAATAAAATTATATTTTGAAGCATATAAAGTAAGTTAATCATGTTACCTTGGAGGTTACAAATATTTAGGATCATGAATAACGAGTACCAAGAGGGTTGGAAAGCTTAGAACCTAAACCAATTGAAGAAAATAAGTTTCGTCGAAAGTCGACAAGTTTGGAATATTATACCATGTACTTTTGGGCGAGACTAGGGTTCTTAACATGATAGAAGGTTATTCTATGAGTTATTTTAGTTGTATGATAGTCATTTTATACGTTTTGAAGGCAAGCAAGTTATGGAACAAAAGTTGGCAAAGGTCATCACAAGTTACATTCACAAATGTGCTGAAAATTAGGTCAAATGTAGATGACTTTTTCCCAAAATATACTTGGAATTACGGGGTAATCTACCTACCAAATTTAATATTTAAGAGTCTAGTTTCTAACGCATTTAACCGTTTGTCGTTACGGCATTGAATTAGAAAGATATTCACATTTTTGCGAGACTGCGCAAGCCGCTCCATGGACCCACAAAGTCGGTGTAAAACTTCAACTTGTATTTAAGTCAATTGTAAGTCGTTTTAACTCATTTTCTCATCAAAATCAGTTCCTAAACACTCCTAAATTCTCTCCAAGGGTTCCTTCATGATTCTAGGGTGAAAACCTAAGATAAAAACATGAATCCAACACTAGCAATCACGTGGTGCTTTCTTGATCGTAGTTCTTCATCTTGTGGCTGTTTTGGAGGGCTCTTCAAAGGTAAGTAACCTCATATTTCATGTTGTTATTTATGTTTAATCTAATAATCATTCCCTACTTCATATATATTAGAGTTGCAAGGCGAAATACAAGTGTTTACACACCAACTTGAACACAAAAGTTAATTCAAGAAGAGAATACAACCCCTATAGTGTTGTGATGTGATTGAGGGTTGTTGTGAGCTACACCAGCTGGGTATTTCAAGTTGTATCTACTTCTTAAGGTAATTAAATCATGTTCTTGGTTGTTCTTAAGGCCACTCATGTGTTGCTTGAGTTGTTTTAGTGAAAATCTACAAGATAGTAATTGACATGGCATAAGGAATCATTATCTTTATTTGTTGGCTGTGTTGAGGCTATATATATATGGTTTGTTGTGGCTGGAAATAGTTATAAATAGTTTTATTATGTTGTGGCCGATGTTGTTAATCTTATCTATGTGCTAATTCGGTGCATCGAAGAAGATAACATGAAAAATAAGATGTTGACGATAAAGGTTAAGGTGCTAGGCGTGTGGACTATATTTGAAGAGTATGCTTATGATGTTTTAGGTTTAAAAGTATATGGTAAGCATAAGTATGATGTTATATATGTTGTAGGGAGATTCATGGAGAAGTAATTGGATTCAAACCATATTTTTTAATAGTAAATCGAGCTTGCCGCTCAAAATGGTTGTTGAACTAATTGGAGATCTTATTGTGAATTATATTGTTGTTGTTTGGGATGTTTGGTGAGTTTTGGTAACATATGGGTTGTAGTACAAATAGGGGAGGTGCTTTCCATTTTCTTGTATATTGGTTTCCAAATATGAGAGTTACAACGCTAATATGATGACGACGAAGTCAGTTTACTCATTGTAGACGTAAGAAGATCATATTGAGCTTGCTTGATGATAGGATAGAAGATTTCAAAGGTATGTTCAGGAACTTCCTTCTTTCTTTTGGCATGATCTAAAATTAAATGAACATAAATGATACATTATTTCATAACGGATCTACTCCTAGCAACTAAGGTTGTCTATGTTTTTCTTTCCTTATAAAATTATTCTAAGCATGTAACTATGATGCTTGAATTCTATTGAGGGTTATATTGATGGTATGATGTCCATAACGTTAATAGAAGGTGCAAAGACCATATGTCACTCCGAAAGGTTTAGAACGTGGTTCCATGAGTCCAACATGCATTATATATGTAACTACTTTACTCTACCGGGCCCCGCTATAGTCGGTCGGGTACGACACCTATTGTACAACCACTGATCGGTTGGGTTTTATCGAGCTCCATGTGGACGGGTATTATTCTACCAAGCCTTATGATGGTCGGGTACGTTTTTACCGAGTCCTCTTCGAGGCCGTGTACGATATGATGATGGTGATGCCCCTAGAGGCGTATGTTTTTAAAAGTTGATGTATATATATGTATCATGCATTTCATGTCAGTATCCCTCAAAGGCACTCAGATGTTATAGGTTGTATCTCCTATATCTCTCTTTACACTATTGTTCATATTTATGCTTTCTGTCGTACATACTCGGTACTTTATTCGTATTGACAACCCTTTTGCCTAGGGATGTTGCGTTTCATGCTCACAGGTCCCGATACACAAGTTGACAATCCTTCGGAGTTGCCTATTTGGTCAGTATAATTTGGACATGTATTAATTGGTATGGCGGGGTCCTATCCTGACCTTTATGATGTTCATGTACTCTTAGAAGCTTGTAGATGGATGTCATCTATATGGATACTTGTATGGTCTTGTCGGCCTATGTTTTGAGTGTCCAAATGATCATTTCGGCCTTATAGGCTCGTATGTCATATGTATAAGTTTGTATATCATGTAGGGTCGTCATACGTCGAGTATTCCCTTATATTTTATTCTTGTTATATCATGACGTCCTTTCTGGCTCATTTACCCATGATAGTATGATAAGAAGGATATGTTACGTTAGTACTCGGTTGAGTAAGGCACCGGGTGCCCGTCGCGGCCCTTCGATTTGGATCGTGACAAAAACTTTCATGGAAGTTGAATAGACATTCTGAATCATAGAAATAATATATCTAAGGACAACAATTACTTCTGACTTGGTAGGCAATAGAAATACCCAAGTATAACGAGCATGTACAAGATTTAAAAAGTACTTATTTCCATCATAGGTAGGAAATCTATAGGGTCCCCACACATAACCATGCAATGTATGAAATCAAACATTAGTAGTAGTAGTAATAGTACTTAAAGAAAAGGGTAGCATGGTTTGCCTTACCAAAGGACATACAGTGCAAGTGTCATCAGAGTTCTTGTACTTGTGATGCTGAAATTCAACTATGGTTTTCAATGTCTTTGTAGGCACATGTCCTAACCGCTTATGCCATAAGGCTTCATCCATTATTCTATTCTTAGTGATCATTATTTACAGTAGGTAAGTTTTTTTGAGTTGATAGCCTAGAAATTGGTCTGGGAACTTGAGCTTGAATGTCAGTTGTATTGACCCCTGCAGAATGAAAAATGTAAAAACCGTCATCTTCTCTACCAATCCTCTTCACCTGTCCACTAGAGAGTTCCTAAAGAATGCAGAATTTGGGAAAGAACATCACTGCCCATCTCATCTCCTTTATTATCTTTGAGACATATAACAGATTTTACTTGAAGTTAGGTATATGAAGTACATGGCCCAGAACAATATAAGTTGATCCTATGTGACTTATGGAAGCAACATTTCTTGTAGGAAACTGAAATGTACCACTCTTACTATTTGTAATGACCCGGCCGGTCGTTCTGAGAGTAATAGCCACGATTCCCTATTTACTACTTTCCCCATATTTTTATGCTTATGTGACTTGCCGAGAGGTTTTTTTTTGTGGTTTTGGAGTGATTTGGAACACTTAGTCCCTAAAATAGAAGCTTAAGTTCTAGGATTTTGTCCGTAGTTGCAACTATGTGAAGAAAACTCCGGAATGGAGTTTCATCGGTTCTGTTAGATCCTTTGAGTGATTTGGGACTTAGGAGCGTGTCTGGATTGTGTTTTGGAGGTCTGTAGCTGAATTAGGCTTGAAATGGCGAAAGTTGAATTTTTGGGAAGTTTCACCGGAAGTGGACTTTTTGATATTAGGGTCATATTCCGATTCCGAAAGTTGTAGTAGGTCCATAATGGAAACTATGACTTGTGCGCAAAATTGAAGGTCATTCGGGCGTGATTTGATAGGTTTCGGCATCAGTTGTAGAAGAGGTTCGAAGTTTCTAAGTTCATTAAGTTTGAATTGGAGGGTGATTCGAGTTTTAGGATTGTTTGATATCATTTGAGGGATCGACTAAGTTCTTATGGTATTTTAGGACATGTTGGTATGTTTATTTGAGGTTCCGAGGGCCTCAGATGGATTCCGGGTGGTTAACGGACTAGTTTGGACTTGGAAGATTTCATAAATTTATGGTGTTTTCAGCTACTAGTTTCCTCTTATGCGGTCGCAGCGGAGGAGACGCGATCGCGAAGCCTTGAGTGTTGGCACCCACTTTTTTTTCTATACGATCGCAGTTGTTCATATGCGATCGCGAAGCTTTCTGGCCCAGCGAATCGCGGACGCGTGGCTTGGGCCGCGTTCGCAGTGAAGAGAGGGAGGACCTGGGCTGTGTAAGTACTTACTCTATGCGGTCGCGTTTGGTGTTACGCGATCGCGTGGCTTGGCATGGCAGTGGTCCGCGTTCGCGGCAGTTTGTCCGCGTTCGTGTAAGCCTTCATGTGGGGTCAGCTTACCTTGTTCTACGCGATCGCGTAGTGTGAGCACCTGGGCATATTATAACATTTCAAAAACAAAGGTTTAGCCTTTTTATCAAAACTTGAGATAGAGTGCTCGAATTTGGACAAACTTTTGAGGTATTTTCAGAGGCATTGATTGGGTAATGATTCTTCACTTATTTTTGGTTATATTCCACTAATCTATCGTTAATTCCATCCCTTGATTGGGTAATGATTCTTCACTTCTTCAACCGATATTTTGGGTTTTGATTGACATTTTGACATTGTATTTGAGTAATTTTGGTACGAGTGAACTCTTTGTTGAATGGGTGTTCGTATTTTGTGACCTTTAACGGATTCTGAGACACGAGCCCCGATCGACTTTTTGGGGCGATTTTCTAATTTCTTACCTAAGCCTTGATTTCATTAATTAGATGAGTTTCATATAGTTATATTTATGGTATGTAATTGCTTTTTTCTAGATTTGAGCCAATCAGAGCCGGAAAATCGTGGAAAAGGCATTCTTACTGATTGATTGAGCTTGATTAGAGGTATGTGGCTTGCCTAACCTTTTGTTGGGGAAATTCCCTTAGTATTTGTACTGTTGTTATATTTCTGTGATATGTGAGCCCCGTGTACGCGAGGTCATGAGTGCGTACACAAGCTAATTTTTGTAAAATCTGGGTTTTCACTGAGTAATAGCTTGTTACACTTTAATTGATATATACTAGCATGTGTAGTTATCCTGTTTACCCTAGTTTCACATGATTACTTGTCTTAAATGCTTATTTGAATTATGTGCAGTATGTTTACTTGAATTACTGCCTTTACTTTAATTGTATCAACCTTAGCTATAGAATCCTTGTTGTTAATCTCTTTCTTCACTGATTTGATCTGTGTGTTTACTTTTAGGACTACTAGGCGGTACCTCGGAATATCCACTTGCATATTTACTTTTGGGACTACGAGGTAGTACCTCCAGAGATCCCTCTGCACATTTACTTTGAGACTACGAGGCGGTACCTCTAGAGATCTCCTCACATATTAACTTTTGAGAGTACGAGGAGGTACTTCGGGAGATCTCCTTGCATATTTACTTTTGGGACTACTAGACGGTATCTCGGGAGATCCCCTGTTGAGTGTTTACTTTAGAGACTACGAGACGGTATCTCGGGAGCGCCCCTGTTGTTATTTCATTGTGTTGTGTTGATACTTCTCTATGAATTCTTCCTGTTAAATTCTCCTTTTTACTTCATTTTATTGAATCATCTGTCTTATTATTATATCCCGGTAAGGCCCGGACCTGACCTCGTCACTACTCTACTGAGGTTAGTCTTGGCCCTTATTGGGTACCGTTGTGGTGTACTCATGCTATGTGATGACCCAAACGGTCATCCTAAGTAATTTTAGCTATATTTGTGTTCCGAGGCTCCGAAAGCCTCCGTTGATCTCACCTTGATATGCGTGCACAGCCTGGGCGTGTAACCGGGAAGTCTTTATATTAAAATTGGATGAAAAATAGAATTTATGATAATTAAATGAATAAAGTTGACTTTGGTCTACATTTTTGGTAAACGGTCCCGGACCCGTGATGCGATGGTCCCGGAGGGTCCGTAGGAAAATATGTGACTTGGGCGTATGCCCTAAATTGAATTCCGAGGTCCCAAGCCCGAGAAACGAATTTTTTAAGGAAATTGTTTTCCGGAAATAATAAAGGAAATTGAAAATGAATTATTAAGTGAAAACCGTGTTACCAGGACCGTATTAAGGTTCCGGAGCCCGGAACAGGTTTATTATATGTTATTTGTTCTATCTGTGAAATTTGGTATAAAACAGACTTGATTTGACGAGTTTCAGATCAAAATGAGAGATTTAGAGTTAGTAAAGTTCTGAGGATGTTCATAAAAAACTTGAAATTTGGTTAAGAATGTGATTTTATGCTACCAAGGTCCGAATGCAATTCTGAGGCCGGGAATAGTTCCGCTACGTTATTTATCTCTTGTCTGCAAAATTTGAAGTTGTTCCGAGTTGTGTGGGTCGGTTCGGCGCATCGTTATAGAATTTTAGAATTTCAAGTTCTTAAGTTTTGAATTCAGGGGTTTTGGAGGATGATTTTTAGATTTAGCGTTGTGTTGAGTGTTTCGTGGGCTCGAGCAAGTCCGTTAAACGATTTAGGACTTGTTGGTATATTTGGACGGGGGCTCGGGTGGGCCCAGGTGCCTCCCGGATCCCGCACGAGGCCAAAAACCAGAAAAAATCTTTGCTATTGCACAGCAGCTGGTGTGACCGCAGGTGCGGTTGCCCAGCCGCAGGTGCGGGACCGTACCCGCGGTCCAGGCCATCGCAGGTGTGACTCTTCCGCATGGGCGATCAAAACTCCGCAGGAGCGGGACTGCTGGTGCGGCTCCCAACTCCGCAAGTGCGAGCCCAGGGTCCCAGGCTCTTCTTCCGCAGGGGCGATCAATTTCTCACAGATGCGAAACCGCACCTGCGGTCCTAAGGTCGCAGGTGCGGAAACCCCTGTTGACAGCCCTTTTAAATGTCCAAAAATTTCGGGTTTTCTTCATTTTTTATCCATCTTCAACTTCCATTAGAGAGCATCCAAGCTTGGGCAACACCTCCCTCGCCCACCCACTGCAAGAGGTAAGTTAAACCCCATAAACTTCTAGTTTTAACATTAATTCCTAGTTAAATTCACTACCAAGTCATCTAAAAATCATAGAATTAGGTAGTAATTTTAGGGTTCTTAAGGATTTTGGGATTTTCCATGTTAGGCCATGAATTCTTGTATAAATTACATAACTTCGATCCTTAGACTCGGGGTAATTGATTCCTTTATGAATTTTCAAAATTCCGAACGTGTGGGCCCGGGGTCGAATTTTAGTATTTTTGGAAGAATAGTATGAAATGTATAATTAGGCTTGGGAATTGGTTTATTGAGTATTTATTGATGTTAATAAATCCATTATGTATAGATATTACCGGTTCGGAGTTGGATTCAAGAGGGAAGGCTGTGATTGAGGCTTGACTTGCATTTCTGGAGCCGAGGTAAGTGTTTGGCTTAACCTCAGCTTGAGGGATTAGGTATAGAGTCTTATTTTCTATGTGTAACTCATGTCCAACGTATAGGCGCGGTGGCGAGTTCCTAAGCGTTGCGGTCAAGCATGCCCGAGAGTCATTTGTGATGAAACTTACTGTGTTCTTAATATTCTCCGATTGATGAATTAAAAGTGATACCTAGAGGTTGTTTCATGACGTGGAGAGTCATTGAGTTATTTGTTTCAGTTGAGGCTTACACTGTTGAAATTGTATTTCTAATGCAAGGTTGGTTATAGCTGAGACCCCTGTCGGGCATTTTGTTGAGTTTGTAATTGATGATTTCCCCTTGCCGGGGCAATGTAATTGTATTTAGTATTTCCATGCACTTGAGATGGCTTAGTGTTGACTTTTACATTATATTGTTGCTTTGTTTATTATTTGTCGCACGAGGGGACATGCCGTGCTGACTGTTTGTAACTCATCACCCGAGGGGACGTACCGTGTTGATCATTGATTATTTATATGCACGAGGGGACATTCCGTGCCGAGTGTAATTATATATGCACGAGGGATCATTCTGTGTCGAGTGATTGTGAGGTTATGCACGAGGGGACATTCCGTGCCGAGTGTTATTATATATGCACGAGGGGACATTCTGTGCCGAGTGATTGTGAGGTTATGCACGAGGGGACAATCCGTGCCGAGTGTTATTATATATGCACGAGGGGACATTTTGTGCCGAGTGATTGTGAGGTTATTCCCGAGGGGACATTCCGTGCCGAGTGTTATTATATACGCACGAGAGGACATTCTGTGCTTAGTGATTGTGAGGTTATGCACGAGGGGACATGCCGTGCCTTTTGTTGTTAATTATCTCTTTTGAGAAGTTAAATTCCTGCCTTTATCTTTACATTTTAGTTATTACCCTGTTCTACCGTACTAGCATTTTGTTGCCCCTTTTACCCCATAGCATGGTCTCCCCGTATCTGTCTTACTTGCTTATTTCCGTCGATATTCTCCTGTTATTATATAGAATTGCACAGGTACATTTATTGTTGTCGGTCCTAGCCTCGTCACTACTTCGCCGAGGTTAGACTCGGCTCTTACTCAATACATGGGGTCGGTTGTACTGATTCTACACCTGCACTTCTTAATGTTGTGCAGACTACGTAGCCGGACCCGGTGATCACTGAAGGTCGGAGCATCTCATCAGTTCATACAGGAGACATCGAGGTAGACCCGCAGACGTTCGTGGGCCTTGGCGTCACCTTCTACTCTTCACTTT
>ML477550.1:11146-43537 GCA_005239535.1 Nicotiana rustica | reverse complement strand
CGAAATAGGCAAAAATATCATACAAGGGCTACTAAGGGAGATACAAGGAAATTGCATAATAAAAGTGTGACTAAGGAGAATAGAGGACAACAATTCAGGGATACAAAAATACAAGTGGGGTGCAGAAATGAGCAGAGGAAAAGCAGTAGGAGGAGGGATTGGCATACAGGAAATCATACAGGGTCACAACATCAAATAAAACAGGCAATTACATTGAAACATCATCTTAAGGGCATAACTGGTAAATGGAGGAATAGGTGGAGACATGCAAGGGGTAGAGAAGTAATAAACAACCAGAAGAAAGGGGATAGAGAAGAGGGATCATTACAGGAAGGGGAAAGGAGACACATAAGCAACAAACAAATATATGACCTTGATGTACAAATCAGTAATGAAGAGTACATTAAGGTCCTTTTTTACACTAACTATGACTTCTCTTTTGCAGGTATCAAATTAGGAACATCAATGTGTCAACATAAAGTGACATGCATAGAGAACAAGAACACAAACAAAAAGGTGAAGAAGATCAAGTACCTGTGACTTTACAGATGCTACACTATAATGGTGAATCAGCTGATTTGCAACAGCTCTTCAATGGAAGACACAAAGGATACAATACAAGGGGAATCAGCTGGGTCTCACCGGCAGGAACCATGAATCACAAGAAACAAATAATGAGAAGAAAGAAAATACTAAGTCAGAGCAGAAATGGAGAAGGAGAGCTCCGATTGAACTACTCACCAGCTCATTGGCGGAACAGTTGCAGTGGAAATCAAATAGAAGAAGATAGGGCAAGAGGAGTCAGCATCAAATCAAGGAGGGAAGATGAAACCCAAAGACAACCAGAAATGAAACACATGGGCGAAGAATCAGAAGCTTACCAGCTAAGATCGAGGCACTCACCAGCTCGAAGGTGTCGATTTGTAACAGTAACAGCTCGAAGGTGTCGATGGTCAGCAAATAGCCCAAGCGAGAGAAGAAACAAGAACAATAAAAGCTATGAGGAGAGGAAAAAGCTCAAAATCGAATGTATTAAGCTAAAATGGAGACACTTACCATCCAGTGGAGTGAATCGCCACAGGCGTTAAGGACGAGAAGAAGAAGCTAGGTCAGAGTGAGAGATTAGGAAAGTGGAAATAAGGGGAAATGAAATGTCGGAAGCCTATCAGATATATTTGAGCTTGGGTCAGTCTTTACACGGTCAATATTTGGGCCAATGCTCAATATTTGGGCCAGTGTAATGAAACAGGCCCAGACGTGTAAAAGGAAAATGGTTTGGGCCAGCCTAAAAGAGATACAAGTCTTGGATACTAAACAAGCTTATTTGGGCCCGAATCAGTAGGCCATATGGGCTATCCCAGATTTAGTTACATTATAGTTAGTTCTAGTATTTTTTCAATTTGTTATATCACTATTGGGCCTGACAAGCCCAATTTTGATACTAGATTCTTATGTAGATTCAAGGTATACCATCCTAGTTAGTAGGACAACATTCATGTTTGTTTTCTTGGCTTTTATTATTAATAAAATAACTACTAGACAACCAGCCTAGTAGTATAATTTGTTAAAAAAAAAAGTTAGAACACTAATTAGGGCAGGATACTACTGGCCTAAAACGGATGAGGATGCATACAATTTTGTAGAAAAGTGTGATAGATGTCAACGTTACGGCAATAATATACATCGCCCTGTAGAATATTACATACGGCTATTCCCCATGGCCATTTATGAAGTGGGGAATGGATATCGTAGGTCCTTTACCACCAGCTAAAGGAAAGGTACAATTTTTGTTAGTATTAATGGATTATTTTTCCAAATGGGTAGAGGCAGAAGCTTTCAAACAGGTACGAGAAAAAGAGGTAACGGATTCTATTTAACGAAATGTTATATGCCGATTCGGAGTGCCAAAAGAAATCGTATGTGATAATGGACCACGGTTTATAGGCTCGAAAGTCACAGAATATTTTAAAAGTTGGTAAATCAAACGAATAACCACTTCACCTTATCATCCCGTGGTAAATGGACAAGCTGAGTTGACTAACAAGATTATCATTAATAATTTTAAGAAAAGATTAAAAGAATCAAAAGGTAATTGGCATGAAGTATTGCCAGGAGTATTACGGGCTTATCGAACAACAGCAAAGACATGCACGGGAGAAACGCCATTATCACTTACTTATGGCTCGAACGCCTTAATCCCAGTCGAAATAGGAGAACCAAGTACGAGATTCACACAAGCAACGGAAGAATCAAACAATAAAGAATTAAGAACGAACTTGGATTTACTCGAGCAAAGGAGAGAAGTAGCTTTAATAAGGATGGAAACACAAAAGCAAATCAATGAACGATACTACAATAGGAAGGCTCATCTCAGATACTTCAATATTGGAGACTTCGTTCTCAAAAAGGTATTCCAATCAACAAAAATAGCTAGAGCAGGTAAGTTGAACCCAAATTGGGAAGGTCCTTAAAAAGTTCGAGGTATCACTGGGAAAGGTGCCTATGAGTTAGAAACCATGGACGGCAAGGGGTTACCTTTGAATTGGAATGTTGTTCATCTGAAGAAATGTTATTTCTGAGCGAAAGAAATACCCCTGATCAGGTATCACTTAATTATGATTTTTTTTAGTTTAGTTAAGATTATACTAACAATTTTAGATGATAGAAAAAAATCTTGCCCACACCAAATGATGATATTATACCTAAAAGACACGTGGGATGCAAAATTATTTGCGGATAAGGGTTACAACCTTTCTGATGGAAATAAAAAGGGTTAAGCAGTCATCATCTAAAAATATACCTCCGAGTCCCGTATTTTCCTTTTAAAGGAATGGACCACATGGAAAGAATAATCAAGTGCTCGAGATTTCATACTTCAAAGCTCTAAAACTTGGGGGACTATAGAAGGCAAAGAAGACTAGAAAAGTCAGAATTCAAGTCAAGCCTAGATCAATCTACCCAACAAATCAAAAGTTAAGAGAAAATCAAGAGCAAAAAACACAAGCCTGATTAAAAAACCTATGATGAAGTATACACTAACAGATGTAAATTACAAGATCTTACGAGTACTTAGGTTAAAGGCAATATTAGTCATGGGTTGCAAAGTATACCCTAGAATTCTGTGAAATCTGTTATAAAGAAAACATTACGAAAGAGTTGTAGATGTTACTTGAATACATGTATAATGTTGTACAGTTTGAAAGTTCAAAATACAAAACTTCCTCAAATTATTCAAGAAATTTCTTTGAAATATGTATGTTCCTACTTCTTTCGTATGTTTACACAAATATGAAGTTGAGACGTCTTCTTCATCAAGTGTTGTTTATAAAAGGGCTCTCTTTTGTAAAAATTCGTGCTTATTCAGAAAAATCACGAAGTATCAAAGCATTTTTAAATGCAAAATGAAATATTATAAGAGTTGAGTAGAAACTCACAATGAAATATTATATAAACCCGGTTAAAACTAAGTATAAACTTAGTTCAAACCTAAGTATTTAATATTAAACCCCAAAACAAACCAGGGGTAAAACTTGGATATTAAGACCCCAAAACGGACCAGGGGTAAAAATTCCCAACCATTCCACAAATAAAAAAAACAAACACAACAAATTTTCCATCATAAGTTCACTTTGGGGCAGATTCTAAACCAGTACGATCAGCAGCGGGAGAATTCAAGATGTCATCATCATCAGCAGCAGAAGGTTTGACTTGAGCGGAAGAGGTTTGAACACCAACTTCACCAGGAGTAAGTTCATTACCCTTGGAAATACCGACCTCAGGTGAAGAAAATTTTTTACTCTACTGAGTTTTTTTCAATGGTTTCCTTAGTTTCTGCAATCTCAGTAGTCAAGTCAAAGCCTTCCTGGCTAGCGTCCATTAAAGTTTCGAGGCGCATGTTAAAAAAAGCCCAACTTACATCAAGAGTTGATTTATCCTCAAGGTCCTCATAATCCCTCTCCTATTGCTCAACTTCGGCTTTCAACTCTTCTTTTCCAGTCAAAGTAGCATCATAAGAAGTTTATAAAGAGGCGAGTGATCTCTCAAAGAACTGGACCTTGTTAGAAGATGCACAGAGGTCTTCTTGATCCTGAGTGAGTGTTTGAACAAGCTCCCCCGCATAGACTTCCTTTTGATTAAGCAGGTCTTTTAAACCCCTAATTTCCTTAGTAGCTTTAGAAAGTTGCTCGCTGAATGAAGACTCGTGGAGGTCTTTATCCTTGCGCACTTGACTGGAAGAGGGTTTTTCAATCGCCAGCTCTGTTGCCATCACTTTCACCTGTTGATCCAAGGTACACTTCTCCTCATCTAAAACTTCTTTTTCTAGTCGAAGTCCTTCAAACTGTTCTTTCTAGTTGTACGTTTCGGTATGATATTCGTTCATTAATTGCTCACTATGGACAATTCTCTTCATCAGCTCCGTACCTATAAGGTTGATCTATAAAAAAAAGGAAAGAAGTGATTGTCAAACAAAGATGAAAACAATCACAAGGAAAGTAAAAGAGCTAAGGCTTATACCTTCAAAGATGAGTGGACAATGTCATTCATCCATGTCAAAGAGCTGTGGCTTTCCAATTTAGACTTCTCAACTGGGAAAATCAACGGCTTCAGCCATACATCAGCTTGGCTAGACTTCTTCAAAAGATTACCATCCTCGGGGACTTTAATGATAACTTTTTTCATCATCCTACTGCTACTGGAAGAACCAACTTCAACATGAGAAGTAGAAGCAGTAGGGACAGTTGAGGGAGTAAAAACAGCCACGGGTGGAGTAGTGGCAGCAACAATAGGTGCCGGAAGCTAAAAACCAATAGGAGCAAATGCTAAAAAGGAGGCAAGGGGCTCTTCATCAGAAACTAAGCCAAATTCTTCATTATCAAACCCACGGGAAAATAAATGTTCTGTAGAGTCACGAGGTGAAGCAGTCATCTCTTCATCAGAGCTCACCAAAGTGTCACTTTAAGGCTCATTTAGGGGAACTAAACTTGGAGGAGGAGTGGCTTCATCATCCGAGACAACACGTCTCATATCCCGAGGCTTACACACTAACAAGCCCTCCTCTCGTTCCTCTTCACCCTCAAAACCATGATCTCTCTCTGCTTTTCTCTTTGACGAGGAACTCAAAATCATCTATTGAACCATGGAAAGAGAAAGTCTTGATGAAGCAATAGACGCGACAGTAACACCGCGAATGGGAAACCCTAGCAGAAGAAGAAGTTAGTAAATTTCCAAATAAATACGAAAGAAAGATAGGAAGTTAAGGGAAAGAATACCATGAGTTTTAACTTTCCAACCAAACCTATGAGAAAGATACTTCCAAGACCTTCCTTCTATAGGAGCAACCGATAACAATTTTTCTACCCAAGCATGGAAGTCTGGTATTTCTCCAACAACTTCCATGATTGCTAAAAAGGAAAGAAAATCAGCCACGAGATTGTAATTCTTTTCTTACTTCATAAAAAAGAAGAGAAAAAAACTTATGTGCAAAGTTCCATTAAAAGACATGTTCTCTTCACCCACTAAATCGCTTATGGGGACAACAACGAAACGGGCATACCAGCCACGACCTTTGTCATCTTCAGGGCTTACCAAAACCATTTTAATCCTAACCACGAGAGTAAATACTCCAGAACGAGACAACTTAGGGGAATAAAGATGAAGTAAGTGTTGAAAGGTGAAGGGTAAAGAGGCCAAATTAGATAGGTATCTTAAACATGCAACAACTCTCCATACGATAGGACCAATCCATCCTAAGAAAACATTAAAGAAATGGAAAATTTTTACGGAAAAGGGTCAAATATTCCCCTCTACTATTCTCAAATGTTTACTTACACCCTCCGTTATACTATTGGTCCATCATAGCCCCCGACGTCATAAAACTAGTGCAATAATACCCCTCTGCCGTTAGGACCCTCCACCATGCCAAAATTGTCCCACGTGACCTGACATATCGCTGAGGTGGATGCCACATGGCATACCACCTCATCGCACCTATCCCATAGTACTCCATCCCCTACTTCTTTGCATGTATCCATTCAAATAGGGGTCGTAAGTAGACAATGTAAAAAATAAATCAGAGTTTATTGATCGAAGGAATCTCATGTTCTGGTTTATTATCTGTTTATTACCTGAATAATTTTGTTAATTAATTATTATAACCAGTGAAGCCATATACATGTTTGAACTTTGAACCAAGTACTGGAGACTTTGCAGATTTGGAGGAACATGTTCCCTTTGGGGATTTATGCTTAAAGATATTTAGGTAGATTTTCATAGGCAAATATTGTTCCTTTGTTGGGTATTTCCTTTTGTATCGGTATGTGCTTTAATTTAATTGATGGTCATTAACATGTAGGTCTCTTCCATTGGCCAATAACTCCAACAATATCATTTTATTGTATGGAGAAGGTATTACTGAAAAATTTCAATTCAGCTTGATTTTTGGTGAAAGAATGGTTTTTTGATGATGGTCAAGACTAGTGGTTTGTTGGTGGTTAAAGAATAGGTGTGTGGTGAAGGAAAAAGTGATGTTGGTGGAGGTTGGGTGAAGAGGGAGGTGGTGGTGGAAAAAATAAGTAGGGGGAGTAAATTGGGATAGGTGCGTTGAGGTGGCATGCCCTATGGCATCCACCTCAGCGATATGTCAGGCCACGTGAGATAATTTTGTAATGGTGGAGGGTCCTAACCGCAGAGGGATATTTTTGCACCACTTTTATGATGTTGGGGGCTATAATGGACCAATAGTATAATTGAGGGTATAAATGAATATTTTTGAATAGTAGAAGCGTATATTTGACCCTTCTCCGTAAATTCTATGATGACTGGGTCAATAAGTGGTCTGAAACCTAATGTAAAAGGATATGTGTAATTAAATGAATAACCAGCTTTGTACGAAGTGATCCTTTGGTTTGGACTAGGAACTAAAATTGGAAAATCAAATTTCCTGTGGCATTCTTGTTTAACCAAAGAATTAGATCCTTTGACCAAAGCTATTTTTAGGATGAACGCGGGTTACTGATAATCAAGGAAATAATACTAAGTAAAGAAGAATAAGTAAATGACGATAGTAAGATGCTAAGAAAAGTAAAGTGTTTATATTCGAAGTTCAGATCCTCTTACAAGCCATTTTCTCTTCCCTTATATAGAGAGTTTTTCAATATAACGTCTGCCTTTTACAATGATCACTCATTAATGACTAATTATTACATTAATGGGGCGCTTCAAAGGATAATCGTAACTGTTGCGTGAAGGTTGTGTAACGTGTGAGTCATTAATTAAGGATCTCTGGATCTGCCCGTAGCTCTGTCCAGATTCATTTTGACCGTATCTCTTCTTTGTCTCAATCAGGTTGGGTTTCCCTTAGCTAATTACCCCATAGGTTTATTGATGTACCTCTCTGCTCCGTACCTCTTTATAGAATCATGTCCAGTTGTCATATTTTCCTTGGTCCAGGTAGCTGGCTGAGTTGTCAAGAATCATCTTACGTGTGAAACTCTTTTTTACCAATACAGATAGTCCCCGACTTACCATTTATTTATCGATTAACATTTGGTAAGTGGATGCATTTATTGCGGGAATATTTTGCCGTCGCTTTATCCCGAAACATTTTATCCTTTTCTAAACATAGGTGTCGTTTGTCACTTCCATTTAATGTTCAAACCATGTGTCCCTTGCGGATTGGTTCTGCAGTTACTCGACGCCTTTTAGGGCTTTTTGCGGTTTCGTCAGTCACGAAGTGACACCTTCAATTATGACTTTTCTCATCATTGTTTTTTTCTCATGTTTTGACGGTTGTCTTCAAGTATAAATACCTCTCTTCTTTTCTTTACTTTCACAAAATGCTTTATAACTTGTCTCTTTTATTTGTAAAGAGTTCCTTATTGTCTTCGTAAGTATGTCTTCCTCTAACCAACCTGATAGAGTTATAGATGTTGAAGGATTAACCCCTTCTTCTGCTCCAACCCGGAGTCGGAGAGGTGGTAGATTAAGGAGCTTAGGTGTTACTCCTTCGAGAGGCTCTTCTTCTTCCCAAATTACTTCTCCTCCATCTGCTAGGTCTTTAGTTTCTCCAAGAGCTAGGGCTTCCAGGTCTTCATCTAGGGGTAGAGATCATCATGGTCCTTTACGAGAACCACGAGTAAACGAAATAATTCCTGCTGAGTTTACCTTTACTAAGGATAGTCAAGTCCTTGTAGATCAGTCGTTATCTCTTGATAGTGCTGATAGGTACCCTAACCTTATCGCTGAAGGTCAGATTTCCCTTGTTCGCAGGGAATGTATTTGGAGGTCTGATTTCATTGTCTATATTCCGAATAGCAACCAAAGAATAACGTCTTACTAGACGGGGTATTCTTTTGTTTATACGTACCCTTTTACTCTAGGATTTAGACCTCCTATCGATCCAGTCATCATTGACTTCTACCGTTTCTTTAGAATTTGCTTAGGACAGGTTGGTCCTCTTCTGTGGCGGGTTGTTGCGTGTCTCAGATGCTTAGCTACTTCAGCTTCGGTTCCTTTTACTTTTAACCATCTTATTCATCTTTATTCTCCTACTTTATTTCGTCAAGGGATTTTTACTCTAGATGCTAGGAGTAAAAGAGTGTTGGTAACCCCTGGAGACGATAAGGACAGAGGTTGGTACTTCCGGTACGTTGCTGTGCCCACTGCTGGCTTTGGGCGAGGAAAATCTTCCCTTCAATGAGAAGTGGAATCGTGCACGTGAGTACATTTTAGCTCACATTTGTTATTTTTCTTCTTTTTGCATGAAGTATTTTACTAACACCGTATCTGTTTCTTCTTCCTTCAACAATCATGGGTACTGTTGAGAATGTCTCCGGTATCCGTGATTGGGTGGAAAATTTGTTGCCGGTTTCTCCCTTGGAAGAAAGGTCTTGGAAGTACTTCTCTGGGAAGTACGGTTGGAAAGTAAAGACACACGGTAAGTGAAGCTTTGGTTTCCGCTCCTTTCCTTACTCGAGCCTCTTTTCCTCTTTCACTTAACCTTTTTCCTTTTGATAGGGTTTCCCGCTCGCGGGGTGTCTGCTGAGTCCATTCCGAAAATGTCTCTGGCTCAGGCCCAAGAAATTATTGCTGGTTCTTCTTCCTAAAAGAGGAAGGTTAGTGAGTCTCGAACCTTAGAAGAAGAAGAAGAAGAAGATGAGGATGGAATTTTGGTGCACAGGTCACAAAGAAGAAGGGTGATTTCGGATGATGAGTCTTCACCCGTGGTTGTGCCTTCCGTGCCTGAAGTCATACCCTCTACCTCTGAAGATGCTTCTCCATCTCCCGTACATGAGTATGTGGATAACTCGTTCCGCGAAGGCTTTGGCCCCGCTATTGATGAAGTCCCTTTGGCTGTTTTTCCCGCTTCTTTCAGAGAAACTCTTTCGTCTGCTCCTGCTATTTCTTCCGCTCCCTTGGCTATTACTACTCCCGTTGCTGCCTTGCCTATGGCTCTTTAACTCCCTCAAGTTTCCGTTCCTATTACTTCTTCTACTTCAGAATTTTCATTATCCGTGGCTCCTTTACCTCAGCCTGCTTCCGTGCCTCCTCCTGTTAGAGAAGTAGGGTCTTCCAGCAGGGAGATGAGGCAAGTGCTAATTGAGGTTCCAGCTGATGGAAGACTTTTTAAGAAATCTGGCCAACCCGAAGTGTGGCTGAAGCTTTTGATTGGCCCAACAGAGAAGGCTAAGCTTGATAGCCATAGCGCCCTTACATGGGCTAACGAAGTCGTTCATTTCTCTTTGAAGGTAAAATGCGCTGTCTCTCATTTCATTTTTGTACATGAAGTTTGTCGTATCTAATTGATTTCCTTTTTATAGACCAATCTTATAGGCATAGAACTTATGAAGAGGATTTCTAACACTGAGCAAGAGCTAAAGGAGTCGCATGCTGAAGCAGGGAATTGGAAGGGGCAATATGAAAGCCTGAGCCTCGACATGGAAGCCTTAGAAGAACAGAAGTGTACCTTGGAGCGGCAGTTGAGAGTCGTGGTGGCGGAATTGGCAGTGGAGAAGGCTTCTTCTAGCCAAGAGGACAAAGACAAGAGCATTCTTGAGTCTTCGTTTGCTGAGCAATTATCCCGTGCCTCCGAAGAAGTTAGAAGTTTTAAAGACTTGTTGGGGCATAAGGAGGAATACTCAGGTGAGCTTGTGCAGTCACTCACCCGAACTCAAGAGGATCTTCGCAATGCTTTGGACAAAGTCCTTACTTTGGATGAGTCAATTGTACCTTTGAGGGCTGCCCATGAAGCTGCTGAAGCTGAGAAGGATGGGCTAAGAGCTGAACTTTAGATATGGGAGAAAGATTATGAAACTCTCGAAGAGGCGGCTGCTGTCGATGTTAGTTGGGCGTACATGAATTTTCTCCTTGACACATTGACAGAAATGAGTCAAGAAGGCTTTGACCTTAGTGCTGAAATAGCTAAAATCAAGGAAGACATGGAGAATGCTCAACAAGATCAGACTCTCTCTTCACCTGAAGGTGAGACTCCTGCTGCTTACGCCTCTTCGTCTCAAGTTGCTCCTGGTCCTGCCGCCCGTGAAGAAGTCACTCCTCCTCCTCAAGAAGATTAAGTTGTTGATTCACCCCCTTTTTTTTTATTTGATTGGTGGTTACCCCCAGCTCCATCGGGGGTAGATTTGGATCTTTTAAAGTCTCCAACTGACAACTTAGGGGCACCTTAATGTATAAATTATACGCGACTAAGTACTAGTTAGTACTTAGTTATTACTTAGCCGCTCTTTTTGAATATATGCAAGTATGACTTTTTTGCTTTGAGTTTTTGTTTCACTCTTAAGTCTTTTGCATGCTTTAATTTTTGAGGTTTCTGTTTTACCTCTGAGTTTTTGCATGAAGATGCTGAAATCACTCGTACCTTTTCATAGTAGGCACGGTGTTGTATATAAAATATGAGCCTTTTTGTAGTAGGCTTTGTTTATGAAAGAGGGCCCTTTTATGATTGACACTTAATGAAGAAGACATCTCAACTTCATGATGTTGTAATAATGATATACAGTGATAGGAATTTTTCACATGTTTAAGAATGTTTCTGAGGAAAGTTTTTTGTTTGAACTTCCACGACATTTTACATGTGTTTGATTATCGTCTAAAACTCATGTTGCAACTGTTTTTATTTAACATATTTGATATACACTTGTACTTCGTAACTGTTTTTCATATGTAATAGTTTTTTCGAGTTAATACAAGGGAAAAACTATTTTTCGTTCGTAACAGTTTTTATAAAGATTAGGGTTTTCACCCGCAACTGTTTTTGTTGATAACAATTTTTAATAAGTACGAGGGAAATTCTTTTACATCTGTAACTGTTTTATTTGTTAACAGTTTTATGAACAAATACAAGGATTTTGATCTTTCATCCGTAACTGTTTTATTTGATAACATTTTTCTATATGAGTACAAAGATTTCGTAACTGTTTTTAATCACAACAGTTTTTGAATAAGTACAATGATGATGATCTTTTACCCCTAACTATTTTTTGGTTACAACAGTTTTGAATAAGTACAAAGATGTGCATTTCTTCCTCGTGGTTAATATTTTGCCTCTCAACCCGAACACTGTTCGAAGGTTTTTTGAATTAGGCTTTGCATTTGAGTCTTCAGCTCTTTCGATTCTGCTCGTATCACTTGACTTGTTGGGTTGATGGATCTTCAGGCTCGAGCTTTGACTTTTTGATAGTCTCCTTCGCTTCGTCTTAGCCTTCCATATTGTATAGTCCCCTAAGTGTTTGAGCTTTGAAGAATGAAATCTTGAGCACTTGACTATTCCTTCCTTGTGGTCCTTCTCCTGAAAAGGAAAAACGTGCGGGACTCGAATGTATATAGCTTTTAGATGATGACTGCTTAACCCTTTAAAACGTCCATCAGAAAGTGTAACCCTAGACCGGGAATTGTGTTACTTCCTCGCGTCTTTGAAGGTGTAATATCATTATCTGGTGATGGGTTAGCTTTATGCCTATCATCTAAAAAAGTTAGTAAAATTTTAAATGTTCAAAATAAAATCGAACGTGTGATACCTGACCGGGGGTACTTCTTTTCCTTAGAAGTAGTACTTCTTCAATTGGATGGCATTCCAACTTGTCGGTAGGATTCTGCCGTCCATAACTTCCAGCTCGTAGGCGCCCTTTCCAGCTATGCCTCGGACTTTGTAGGGTCCTTCCCAATTTGGGTTCAACTTTCCTGCGCCTGCTTCTTTCGTTGATTGAAAGACTTTTTTGAGGACGAAGTCCCCAATCTTGAAGTATCTCAAATGAGCTTTACGGTTGTAATAACGCTCTATGATTTGTTTTTGAGCTGACATCCTTATTAGCACCGCTTACCTTCGTGGTTCAAGCATATCTAGATTAGTCCTCAATTCGTCGTTGTTTGCTTCCTCCGTGGTTGTTATAAACCTTATGCTTGGTTCACCAATTTCCACAGGTATTAAGGCTTCTGAGCCATAAACAAGTGCGAATGGAGTTACTCCTGTGGCTATTTTTGAAGTTGTTCTGTATGCCCATAGTACCGCTGATAACTAGTCAGGCCAATTTCCTTTGGCTTTATCTAGCCGCTTCTTCAGGTTGTTGATGATGATTTTATTCGTTGATTCTGCTTGACCGTTAGCCACGGGGTGGTATGGCGTTGAAGTGACCTGTTTGATTTGCCAGCTTTCGAAGAATTCTGTGATTTGTGAGCCTATGAACTGTGGGCCATTATCACACACGATCTCCTTTGGTATACCAAAGCGACATATTATGTTTCGCCATAAGAAGCTTTTAACTTCTTTTTCTCGCACCTGTTTGAATGATTCTGCCTCTACCCATTTTGTAAAATATTCGGTTAGCACGAGTAGAAACTGTACCTGTCCTTTAGCTGGGGGAAGAGGTCCTACTACGTCCATACCCCATTTCATGAAGGGCCCTGGGGATATAATTGGATGCAATAATTCCGCTGGTCGATGCATGTTATTGGCGAACCTTTGGCATCTGTCGCATTTGGATACGAAGTTCTCGACCTCTTCTTCCATCTTAGGCCAATAATACCCAGCTCTGATTAGGGTTTTTACCAAGGATCTCGTCGCTGAGTGATTTACACAGTGTCCTTCGTGGTCTTCTTTCATCATGAACTCCGTTTGATTAGGTCTGAGGCATTTAGCTAGGGGCCCTTCGAACATCTTGCGATATAATGTATTGAGAATGAGGCAGTATTGTGCAGCTTTACGGCTGAGTGCTTGAGTTGTTTTCTTGTCTTCAAGTACGGTACCATTCTGCAAAAAACTTAGAATTTCATTTCTCCAATCCCAGGTTAAACTGTTGAAAGTTGCCTCATTTCTGTCCTGGTTAATCGCTGAATGGAATAAATGAACGACAATTGCATTGTCTTTGTTTGTTACTTCCGTGACTGGTGCGAGGTTAGATAATGCATCTGCCTCCGCATTTTCTTCTCTAGTATTTGTATTACCTTCCATGTTTTGAATTGTCTCACGAGCTCTCGTGCTTTTTCCAAGTACTGTTGCATACGAGTCTCTCGAACGATGTAAGTCCCCTGCATTTGATTCACTACCAGTTGGGAGTCGCTGTTGATTACAATTTGCTCAGAGTTCTCGTGCGAGTTCTAGTCCTACAATGACAGCTTCGTACTCTGCTTCATTGTTAGTTATAGGATAACAGTTAATAGCATGTCGTGTCTTTTCACCCGTGGGTGATATTAAGACTATGCCTAAGCCAGCGCCTTTTAAATTGGAAGAGCCATCAAGAAATAGGGTCCATAGACCCGGATTAGCACCGTTAAAGAGTTGTAACTCTTTTTCCACTGGACAATGCTATTACTAAAGTCAGCGACAAAATCAGCTAATATTTGAGACTTAATTGCAGTCCTAGGCTGATATATTATTTCATGCTCACTTAATTCTATGGACCACTTGGCTAATCTTCCTGACAGTTCTTGTTTATGCAAAATATTCCTTAAAGGATATGAATTCACAACAGTGATTGGATGACATTGAAAATATGATCGTAATTTTCTAGATGCCATTATTAAAGCTAAGGCTAACTTTTCTAGATGTGGATATCTGGTTTCAGCATCTAGTAAAGTTTTACGGACATAATAAATAGGAGATTGTTTACCTTTATCTTCTCTTACCAATACTGCACTTACAGCAATTTCTGAGACAACCAGGTAGATGTACAGTTTCTCCCCTTCTTTTTGCTTTGATAGCAGCGGGGGTTTTGATAGATAAGTCTTCAAATTCTTGAGGGCTTGTTGACATTCTTCAGTCCATTCGAACTGATTTTGCTTTTTGAGGACTGAAAAGAATTTAAAACTTTTTTTGGAAGACATGGAAATAAATCTTCCCAAAGCTGCGATTCTTCCCGTTAGTCTTTGAACTTCTTTTTTATTTGTTAGTACATCAGGTATTTCTTCTATAGCTTTAATTTGAGCGGGATTTACCTCTATTCCCCTATTTTGCACAAGGAAACCCAAGAATTTACCTGATTCTATGCCAAAAGCGCATTTTTCTGGATTCAGCATCATATTATACCTGCGTAAAATGTCAAATATAATAGAGAGATGCTGGAAATAATATCCCGCTCGTGTTGATTTACCAACATGTCGTCGATGTAAACTTCCATCATCTTTTCCCAGATGTTGGAACATCTTAGTCACTAGCCTTTGATACGTGGCTCCAGCGTTTTTGTAAGCCAAAAGGCATGACTTTATAACAATAAGTCCCTCTGTTCGTAATAAAGGAGGTTTTTTCCTCGTCTGAGGAATCCATTTTAATCTGATTATAACCAGAATATGCATCTAGAAATCTTAGCAATTCATGACCTGCAGTGGCATTAATCATTTGATCTATATGTGGTAATAGGAATGAATCTTTGGGGCATGATTTATTTAACTTAGTATAATCTACGCATACTCTTCATTTGCCATTCTTTTTTGGTACTTCCACAGTGTTAGATAACCAGTTAGGGTACGTTACCTCTCGTATTGAACCAATTTTCAAGAGTTTTTGTACCTCTTCATCAATCACTTGGTTCTTGAATGGTCCTTTCTTTCTTTTCTTCTCTTCGACCAGGGCTCAGCCTCGTGCCTATATATACCTTCTGTTCAAGTTTTTGTTCGAACAATGGAACAACTTCGAGCTCTTCCGTGGTTGTTTTGATGTGCTCGTCTTCCTCCGGTTCATGAATGACATCCGGTCTGGAATCTACATCCATGTGGTCCAATGCATCTTTCGTGGTGACTTGATTCACCTTCTCGTGAGTATCCCCTTCCGTATCTGTTTGAATGTTCATTTCTTTTGTACCTGCTTGGTCAGTAACTTTTTCCGTACCTGTTTGACTGGTGACATCTGTCTGGAAGATTTCTCTATCTTCCGATTCTTCCGTCTCTACTTTTTTGTTATAATGCACCACGGAATTTATACTTCTAGAGGTCTGTTGATCACCTATAATCTTTCTGATTCCCCATTCTGAAGGGAATTTAATTACTTGGTGTAAGGTGGATGGTACCCCTTTCATGTCGTGGATCCAGGGCCTTCCCATAATCACGTTATAAGCCATGTCAGTATCAATGACTTGGAATTTGGTGTTCTTAGTTACTCCCTCGGCGTAAGTGTTAAGTTTGATCTCTCCTTTTGTTATCACTGTAGAGTTATCAAACCCTGATCTAGCTCTTGCCTTTGGGATCACTAGATTTCCCATGAGCATTTCTTCCAAGACTCTTATCAGAATGATATTGACTGAACTACCTGGATCAATCAACACTCTTTTAACGTTAGTGTCATGAATGAGTAAGGATATTACCAGAGCATCGTTGTGGGGGAGCATTAGTCCGCCAAAATCTGCATCGTCAAAGGTTATATTATCTTCATCTGGATGTTCTCGAACCCGCTTTCCGTGGGTAATTGTGACCTTCGAGGCTGATTTTCAAATTATTTCGTTCACTTCCTCTCCTCCATGTATCACGTTGACGGTTCTTTTTGGAGATGGAGGCTTCGGGGGGCTCCTGCCTGTTCTTCATATATGCTTGTTTACCTTTATCACTAAGCAATTCTGTTAAATATCACTGTTTCAATAATTGTTCTATTTCACCTTGTAAAAATCTGCAATCTGCAGTCCTGTGTCCAAGATCATTATGGAATTCACACCAGAAATCAGGGTTCCTTTTATTTGGGTTTGACCGCATTTCTTTGGGCCACTTAACCTTATATCCCATATTTCTTAATATCGAAACAAGTTCAGGAGTACTTACATTAAAGGTATGATCCCCGATTCGTGCATTACCTCTAGGTCGTTCATCCCGATCCTTTCTGGATCTAGATGATGATGAGCCTACATCCCTACGTGGTGGTCTATAATCTGACCTAGTATTTTCAAACATGGGGCGAGTTTCGCGTCCCGATGGTCCTAAGTAAGGATCGTACCTGTTTTTACCTGATCTCTTGTCTGATTCGGACTGCCTAGATCTGGAATGATCTTCATCCTTCGAACGAGCAATGATATCTTCTTCTATTCGAAGTTTAGTACTGTACCTGTTATATACATCATTCCACGTTGTAGCAGGGAATTCTCTCAAATTTTCTTTGAGTCTCCTCGTGACTTCTGAGCTTTGGTCATTTAGATTACTTGCGAATGCTATGGCTGCCCAATTATCAGGTACCTTGGGTAATTGCATTCTTTCTCGCTGGAACCTGTCTACAAATTCACGGAGTAGTTCCGTGTCTCCTTGCTTTATTTTAAATATGTCCTCCATTCTTTTCTCGACTTTTTGTGCACCAGAGTGTGCTTTTATGAAAGAATCTGCAAGCTTAGCAAAAGAATCAATAGAACTTTCAGGGAGAAGAGAATACCAGGTTAGGGCTCCTTTGGTTAGTGTTTCTCCGAATTTTTTGGCAAGGACCGATTCAATCTCTTGTTTTGTTAAGTCGTTTACCTTTACCCCGGTAGTAAAAGCAGTCACATGGTCACGTGGATCAGTTGTTCCATCATACTTAGGAACGTCAGGCATTTTAAATTTTTTGGGTATAGGCAAGGGTGTTGCACTTGGTTTCCAAGGTTGTTGAGAATATCTATCAACATCAATGCCTTTGATAACATGTGGTACTACAGGAATTTTCTCGATTCGATCATTTTGTTCCTTTACATGTTTCTGCAAGGTAAGTAGTAAATTTTGTAATTCAGGGTTAGTCATACCTGGTCTCGTTTCGAGAGATTCGTTAGGGGTGTCATCCCCTGCTGAGTTTACCAACCCAGACCGAGGATTTTCCACGGTAATTGTGTTATTAGGAGGTGGTGTCACTGATGTGGGTGATGCCGCTGGTAATCCCCTTGCAAATTCTTGCAAAGCTTGACTCACATACTATGTAATCATTTTCTTTATACGATCTTGTTCTACTGTTTGATCATTGTTGTTGTTATCGTTGTTGTTGTTGGATCTCTCTTAGGATTGTTCCCTTTAACCTCTTGGGGATTGAAGAGGTGATGGAATCCTATCTCTCTGTTGATTGTTGTCGTTAGAGTTCGACATAGTTTAGAGGATATCGATATAAAAGCAAACAAAGATTATCAGATTTTCGGTACCGGAACTAATTTGTTTAACCAAAGAATTAGATCCTTTGACCAAAGCTATTTTTAGGATGAACACGGGTTACTGATAATCAAGGAAATAATACTAAGTAAAGAAGAATAAGTAAATGACGATAGTAAGATGCTAAGTAAAGTAAAGTGTATTATATTCGAAGTTCAGATCCTCTTACAAGCCATTTTCTCTTCCCTTATATAGGGAGTTTCTCAATATAACGTCTGCCTTTTATAATGATCACTCATTAATGACTAATTATTACATTAATAGGGCGTTTCAAAGGATATCTGTAACTATTGCGTGAAGGTTGTGTAACGTGTGAGTCATTAATTGAGGATCTCCTGATCTGCCCGTAGCTCTGCCCGGATTCATTTTGACCATATCTCTTCTTTGTCTCAATCAGGTTGGGTTTCCCGTAGCTGATTACCCCGTAGATTTATTGATCCGTAGCTCTCTGCTTTGTACCTCTTTATAGAATCATGTCCAGATGTCATATTTTCCTTGGTCCACGTAGCTGGCTGAGTTGTCAAGAATCATCTTACGTGTGAAACTCGTTTTTACCAATACAATTCTCTTCGCATAAGAGAAATCAAACCCTCAGTAATCTAGGAAGGATAGACATCGTCACGATCATGGGAAGTCATAGAAGTAACTTGATTCCTTATTGATTCACGATCAGAAGAGAAAGAAAGTTCGGCAGGAATAATTTCATCAACCGTTGGTTCTCGAATAGGTTCACTTGAATCCCTATTTATGGCAGAAGATCTATGAGTTGAAGAAGCCATAGTTCTAGAAAAAGAATGGGTAGCAACACTGAGCTGAGAAGTAGAACCACGAACAAATACAGATCCTAAGCTACATAGTCTACCGCCTCTACTCCTACTAAGAGCAGTTGAAGGGGGAAGTTCATCTACAATTACTATTCTGTGAGGATCAAGGTTTGGTGAAGACATGGTTGTATTGAAAAATAATACGTGCTGATGAATAAGAACGATTATGGAAGAAGAATACTGTAGATTAAAGGTTTTCGTGAAAGCAAAGGCACAAGAGGTATTTATAAGAAGAAGCAACCGTCATGTAAAGGGAGTCATGATGGAAACGTCATAATAAAACAGTCACTTCGTGACTGACGCAGCCGCAAAAGAGCCCTAAAAACCGCTGAAGAGTTGAAGACCAAGTCGATAAATGTGACACAATGATATTACATGGGAAACGACGGCAAAATATTCCCGCCATAAATGTGTTCCACTTCCCAAATATTCAATTGCTGAATATTTGGCAAGTGGGAGGACTATCTGTATTTGTAAAAAATAAATATTACACGTGAAATTATATGTGGATGACATGGAAAAGATACATGCATCACTAAGAAGGTGACAACTAGAGTGTTGCATTGAAAGATGCATGAGTTACAACAGACACGAGCAAATCACTCACGAGACGAAAGGGTGCGGTTTCTCGAGCCTAAATTATTCAGTGAAGAGACATAAGTAGGATGAATCAAGACAGTAAAGAGGGAAGGTTCATGAACCTCTAATTAATGTGGAAGAAGAATCGGAACCGTTACTGAATCTTCATGAACAATTACGATTGCCAATTATAATGTGTCATTAATGTCATTTAATGCTTATAATGATTCGGTCATAAAAGAGAGAAAACGTTATATTTGTATATTACTATATAAGGGAAGGGAATGTTACATGTAAAGGCACGTTATGATTATTATTGGAATATAATTACTTTCTTTTGCTTACAGTCAATTACTTTTCTATTTCTTATATTTCGTTTCTTATAACTGAGAGAATACGAAATTTCTTGGTTATCAGTAACCCGAGTACTTCTAAAAATAGGCTTTGATTGAGAATCTTATTTTTTGGTTAGACACAATGCAATGCCAAGTTTCTACTAAATAGTTTGTGCAAATCTACAGTTTGATACGTATATACTCTTAAAATCTATATTAGTGATTTATTTAGTTAAATCTTGCCTTTTTTTAGTTTACTTAAATGTTAAAACAACATATATTTCAAAAAGTAAAATGTCTTGAGGTAACACATTACTTTCACAGTAGTCGCACGGTCAAAATTCAATAGCACAATACCTCAACCTCAACTAAATTCATTTGCCTACTGAGATACTCTCCCTAAGCTATGAGGCTCCCTTTCTATAAGGGTTGCTCGTCAGGAATAATATACTCATTCTTGTGAAATCGGTAAGCACCCATCAACTTCTTATCATACACTATAACTTTGATATCAAAATCAGTGACATATCTTAAGTTAAGCATAAAAGATAAAAGCTAACATTGTTTCATGCTTAGAATCTTGATTAACTCATCATACTCAATTATGCAAAGGGCTAAATCAATCAGTAACATACCACGGGATATTTGACTTGTTCTTACTGGTTACATGTAACGATCCGACTGTCGTTTTGAGAATTAGCGTCCCGTTATGTGGCTTAAGGTCTCGAGCAACTTTGTATTAGGTATTATGACTTGCGTGTGTAGTCGAGTTCGGCTTTCGGAGGATTCACAATTGATTTGGAAGAATAATATTTGTTTTAGAAGCTTAAGTGAAAAGGGTTGACCGGAGTTTGACTTTTGTGTAGACAACTCCATAATGGTGATTTGATGATTTCAATAGCTTCTTATGGTGGTTTTGGACTTCGGCGTTTGTCTGTATTTGAATTTGGAAGTTTGTAGGTTGATTTAATGCATTTTGGCGAAAATCTGAAACTTGAAGGCTTGGAAGGTTAAGAGGTTTGACCGGGAGTTGACTTTGTTGATATCAGGTTCAAATTTTGGTTCCGGGAGTTGGAACAACTGCGTTATACCATTTGGTTTTGCATGCAAAAATTGACGTCATTCCGGGTTGATTTGATATGTTTCGGCGCGAGTTGTAGAAATTGAAAGTTCTTTAAGTTCGATTTGTGGTGTGATTCACAGTTTTTACGTTTGTTTGATGTGATTCGAGGCCTAGAGCAAGTCTGCGTTGTGTTCCAGGACTTGATGGTATGTTTGGTTGAGGTCCTGGGGGCCTCAGGTGAGTTTCGGGTCGATTGGGGTTGAATTTTGTCATGTAAAGCTACAGATTTTTGGTGTCTGATTTCCTTATACGCGTTCGCGAGAGAGATCTCGCATTCGCGAGAGGCATCTGGGAGGCTGGGGAGGTTTGCCCTTCGTGTTTGTAAGTAGATGAGAGCGTTCACAAATTGTTGGAAAGGATGTGCATTGCGATCGCGAGCACTGAGTGGTGTTCGCGAAGAAGAGAGGCAGACTGGGGGACTTTATACATTAGACCTACACATTTGCGGTTGAGGTTTCACGTTCACGAAGTATAGGGTCGTTTAGTCATCGAGTTTGCGACAGGGAACTCGCGTTGGCATAAAAGAAAATTTTGGCAGTGGAGGCTTCGTGAACGCGAGGCACGTTCTGCGTTCGCGAAGAAGGGCATTTGGGTAGCAGTGATAAATATCAAAATCGGGGGTTTGAACCCATTTCTCATATTTTGAGCTAGACACCTCATATTTGGGCGATTCTTGGAGAGATTTTCAAGAAGTGGATTGGGGTAAGTGATTCTCAATCAGATTTGGTTAATATGAATCTTCTATCGTTTTTATCATTTAATTAGTGTTTTGGGTGGTAAAAATTGGAGAAATTGTAGAAACTTCATAGGCTTGAATTTTTGGATTTGAAGGTCGAGTTGAGATTGTAATTGAGAAATTTTTGTATGGTTGGACCTGTTATTGAATGGGTGTTCGAATTTTGTAGTTTTGGCCAGGTTCCGAGATGCGAACCTGGGGTTGACTTTTTGGGGTTGACTTTTTGAGTTGACTTTTATTTCTCTTTCAAGATCTAAGCTTTATTAACCAGAATTATTTCCTATGATTTTGATTTATGATATTAAGTTATTTTGGTTGTATTTGAGCCGTTCGGAGGTTGTTTCACACAAGAAGGACATTTTAGAGTATCGGTTTAGCTTCTTCGAGGTAAGTATCTTGTGTAACTTTGTGTGAGCGAAACTACCCCTTAGAATTTGAGTCATTTGTGCTAGTTGTGTCATGAGAAGGGCGTGTACGCCAGTGACGAGTAACTCGGGCTTAATTGTGGGAATTTGACCATTTTAGACCCTTAGGTTCTTATGTTCATTAAAAATTAAGTTATCTTATCATGTTAAATCCTCTATTTACTAAATTCACCCTTACGTGTCGTATTTGGAGTTAATTGATTCATGTTCTACCCTTGCTGCCAATAAACTCTTATGTGCCTTAATTGTGGTTGTCGCCTCTTTTATTTCCATTCCGTCTCTTTTGTAATTGCTTAACCTTAATTGAAGTTATTGTTGTCTTTTCATAACTTCTTAACCTTAATTAAAGTTATTATTATCTCTACCATAATTGCTTAACCTTGACTGAATTTTTTTCATCCCTTTCATTGTTGACTTATACTTATGTGGAATAATTGTTACACATTATATCTCCCTTTGTTGAGTTATTCTTGCGGAAACCATTATAACCTGTGTGTATTTAATTATGAGCTCGTTCTTCCGTTTACTTGTGTTATGTAGTTCATGTGTTGATTTACTTGACGTAATCTTGTGTTATTGTTGTTGTTGTTGTACTCAGTGTTGTTGAGCCTATGGCTATACGTGGTTGTGGTATTGAAAATGTTTTGAGGAAATATTGTGGTATATGAGCACATATGGTGAAAGACATTATATTGTGTTGTTATGTTTGTGGCACACGTGGTATTGTTGAGAGGATTGTCAGGGTATTCGCACGTGAGTTGTCTGCGCTATTGTTATTGTTGATATTTGCACATGCGACGTGACAAGGCGGGCTATATATGTGGGTTTGCACATGTGGCAAGACAAGGTGGGATTATTCTTATGCGTGCGCTGCGAGACAAGGCGAGCATTTACTTTATTGTTGCGCACGTGGCGAGAAAAGGTGGCATTGTTATTGATGATATTTGTGAAGACTTGTGATGGCCTAGGGGCATTGTTATTGATAATATTTGTGTAGTGGTGTGCCTACTTTGTGTGAGTTGTACAATTTACGTTTTGTGGTGTTGTTTCATACGTGCCCTTCGTTGCCTCCACTCTTACGTGTTGACTTGAGTTTTGATAGAACACTTGCACAAGCATACACGTACTTAATCACCCATATCTGTTTAAGAAGATAAATCATAATATTATTGACCATCTACATGTACTCTCGTTTACATGCCTTCTGTGTGAGAGTTGTTCTATTGGCATGTGAGTTGTCCGTGCGGATATGAGAAATTGTCACTACCTTAGCACGTGAGTTGCTGTGCATATATGAGGTATCGGTGGTATTGGCGCATGAGTGTCCATGCAACACGTGAGTCGTCCGTGCGGTTATAAACTGTACAAGTGATTAGGGTTCATGAACCGGGGCCCGTGAATTGTGACTATGAGATGAAGCACCTTGGGGGAATTTTTAAACTAATATTGTGTTAAAGTGGTTGCTCTTATTGAGTTGTTACTTGTTTTCCTTACTTGGTTTCACCGGACTCAATATGTATTCAGCTTACTTCACGGCGTTATTACTTGTTGTTTCTCGTTGTTAATTGTTGCTTTTAGCTTCCTATTACAAGCATCGTTTTGTTATTATTATCATGCTTAGATTCATATTGATATTTTTCGTTGTTAGTTTCACATTTATACTTGTAGTAGGTTTCTTGAATGTTCCTCATCACGACTCCACCGTGGTTAATCTTGATACTTACTAGGTACCGCTTTGGTGTACTCATGTTACGCTTTCTGCACACTTTTTGTGCAGTTCCAGGTACTTCGGAGTTAGTTAATCCTAGTTATCTGTTCAGGATTTGCTGTGGAGACTCAAGGTTTACCCGTCGTCGCGTTCGTAGGCCATGAAATTACCTTATGATCTTGTGCTCCTACTATTTATTTCTATTTAGAAACAATTTTACTTAGGGATTTTCCTAGAAAAATCAGTACAACTTATGACTTATACTACTGATTTTGGGATTGTTGGCTTTGTATAGAAATTTCTATCTCGTATTTAATAGTTCTTAGTTAAACTTTGCCATTTATTTCGGTAAGTATTTGGCTTACCTAGTCCTAAAGACTAGGTACCATCACAACATCCTACGAAGGGAAATTGGGGCCGTGACAAATTAGTATAACAGCTCTAGGTTCATAGGTGTTACGAGTCATAAACGAGTTTAATAGAGTCTTGTGGATCGGTACGGAGACGTCTGTACTTATTTGCGAGAGGCTACAGAACTATTAGGACAGTTTCACTTTATTCATTCATATCCTTTATTAATCTCGAAGTTTGAGCCTTGTCATTCGATTCTCTCACATATGATGAGGACACGAGTTGTAGTTACTGATGACGCTACCCCCAGAGCCGGCGTTGCTAGAGGCAGGGGCAGAGGCAGAGGCAGAGGTCGAAGAGGAGCATGTACTACATATAGAGCACCTGTTAGAGCAACAATTAAGGATCTACCGGTAGCTCTTGTTGGGGGACAGGTATTGGAAGCACCTGTTGCTACCCCGGGATTTTAGGAGACTTTAGCACAGTTCCTGAGCAGGTTTGGTATATTGTCTTAGGCGGGATTGATTCCTTTAGCACCAGCTACTTCACAGACCAGGGAAGATTTCAGACTCCCGCCGCCCGTACTCCAGAGCAGCAAGTCCATGTTGGTAAGGTTCCATGTGTCATGTCGACACAGCCTCTTGTTCCAGTTCAGGTCGTGGTTAGGGCAGCAACATCTGAGGAGGAACAACTTAGGCTTGCGAGGTTCAAGAAGTATCACCCTCCTACTTTTAGTGGTTTGGCTTCAGAGGATGCACCTGGTTTTCTAGAGGAGTGCCACCATATTCTCCGCATTATGGGTATTGTGGAGACGTGTGAGGTTGCTTTAACTACGTTCCAGCTTAAGGGAGTAAAATATCAGTGGTGGAGAGCGTATAAGTTGGGTAGTTTGGTCGATGCAGCTTCACTTTCATGGGCTCAGTTTTCAGAGATGTTTTTGAGAGAGTTTGATCCCTAGATCCTTTGGGATGCATGGCACGCGGAGTTTGAGCAGCTGCGCCAGGGTACTATGTGAGTGTCAGAGTATGCCGTTAGATTCATTTATGTGTCCAGACTTGCACCCACTTTGGTTTTTACAGTTAGAGAGCGAGTCTGCATGTTCATTGAGGGGCTCACTCATGATATCCGGTTCAACATGGCTCGGAAGTTGGAGTTGGATGTTCCATTGCAACAGGTGGTAGAGATCGCTCTCCGATTAGAGGGCATAGGGAACCAGGAGAGACAGGACATGCAGGGTCAAGAGAGAGAGGACATGGAGGCTAAGAGGCCTCTTAGACCGGGAGCATCTACTGGTCTCGATTATGGAGGTAGGGCACGCCATGGTAGAGGTTTTGTGGGTCGTCCAGTTCAATTTGCACTTCAGGCTTCGTTGTGGTGTTTCAGATACCCATGGGTCCCATAATACTCGCACCAGACAGCTTCCATAACCAAGTAAGCGGAGGGTTTGCTCTAAGTGTGCAGATACTAGTCACATGGTGAGGCATTGTCCCAAAATCCGGACAGATGTGTCACAACAGTGTATTTAAGCTATGAGTTTTGCTCCAGTTGCTATTATCCTTACTTCGCCAGCTAAGGGTATTGGTCAGGCGGGTAGAGGGCTCCCTAGAGGGAGAGGACAGTCCCGTCCCGTCCCGTTAATATACTTTCTATTGAAGGGCTGAGGCCGCTTCACCAGATGGTGTCGTTACAAGTATGGTTTTGATTTGTTAAAGAGAAGCATCATTATTATTTTGATTTGGTTCTGCTTATCGGAGTGAGTCCTCCTATCTTGCTTCACATAGGGGTGAGTTTCATGATTTTGTACTCTACTTATGTGTACCCCCTGGGAGATCTATAGTGGTAGCCCGTGTCTATTATTTTGTTTTGTTCATTATTGAGGTCTATGAGACTAGAAGTGACTTCCCGTTACTCATTACGGTAGGTTTTGATGTGAATTCTGGATGGTTGGTTACGATTTGTTATTTAGATGCCCTATTGATGTGGAAGTTCAGTATGTGCTGTGATTTTGTTAGCAGAATTGAATTAGTGGATGGTTTCAGTTGGTATGATGCGTATACTACTTATTATTCAGAGCTGAGGATGGGATCCTTTCGTTTCCATGCAGTTTGATATGTCTGGATCGGGCTATGTGCCGCAGTATAGTTATATTAGGATGAGATCCTTGTGGTTAGTTCACATGTATTGATTCTCCTTTGTAGAATTTATTCGTAGTATGGTACTGATAGGGAGTTGTTCCTGTCGGGAATGTTTGATAGTTTCCTCATGTGTTTATACTTGCATATTTAGTCATGTTTGTGTTGTGCTTACCGGGTTTTAGCTTACGAGGTATGTGCCCAGGTGGCGTTAGATGTGACTTGTTAAGTTGAGTGGATGGTCATGGGATATTTATGTTCCTTACATCGTTGTCAGTGTTGTGAAGGTTTGGAACAGGGTTCTAGGTGGTATGAGGTTAATTGCCAGTGCTGAATTTATTATGGACAACTATAGTGGTTAGAGTTGTTGTTATGGCATATGTGTGATGTGGTACATCATGTGGTTGTACCATGGGTGGTATATGCATGAGTTGTTGCAGCTAGTTGAGGCTGAAATCGTATGTTGATGTGGGAATTGGATCTTTGGAAAATGATCGGATAGCGAGAAATTTGGTTTTGAGGCGTATTAGTGTGGGTTGGAGGAGAAATTTTTAATGCAAATGGTGTTGTCGGGCCTATGTAAATTGGGGTGACGTGGGGTCACCCGCAAGTATATTTACGGTAAGTTCACTGAGTGATTGATGACTTTAGAATGATTCTTGGTACGTTTGAGGACGAAAGTTTGTTTAAGAGGGGGGATGTAACGACCTAGCCGGCAATTTTTAGAATTAGCATCCTGTTCGGTTGCTTTAGGTCTCGAGAAGCTTTGTATTAGGTATTATGACTTGCGTGTGTGGTCGAGTTTGACATTCAAAGGATTCAGGATTGATTTGGAAGAATAGTTCTTGTTTTAGAAGCTTAAGTGAAAAGAGTTGACGCGAGTTTGACTTTTGTGTAGACGACTCCAGAATAGTGTTTTGTGAATTCAGTAGCTTTGTATGGTGATATTGGAAATAGGTAGGGGTGGCAAACGGGCGGGTCGGGATGGATATGGTTCGGGTCAAAACGAGTAATTTAAAAAACAGATAAATTATCTGACCTGACCCGTATTTGAGATGGATAAAAAACGGGTTTATCCGACGAATAATATGGATATCCATATTATCCATGGCTTCTTAAATATGATCACTAATGAGAGAATTCCTAGTCTTCCAAACTTGAGGAACCCCATTTTAGGCTTTACAAATGTAAAAGTTAAACGCATTAGTTATCCATTTGGTTAACCATTTTCTATGTGGATAATATGGTTCTTTATCCATATTCGACCCGTTTTTTAAATGGTTCATTATCCAACCCATTTTTTGATGGATAATATGGGTGGATAACTATTTTATTTTAACCATTTTGCCACCTCTAGACGTAGGCATATGTCCGGATTTGGATTTGGAGGTGTATGTCTGGATGTGGATTTGGAGGTCTGCAGGTTGATTTGATGCATTTTGGCGAAAAGTTGAAAAGTTGAAGGCTTGAGGTTTGATACGGAGTTGACTTTGTTGATATCAGGTTCAAATTTTGGTTCCATAAGTTGGAATAGCTCCGTTATGCCATTTGGGACTTGCATGCAAAATTTGACGTCATTCTGGGTTGATTTGATATGTTTCGGCGTGAGTTGTAGAAGTTGAAAGTTCATAAGTTCATTAAGTTTGATTTGTGGTGCGATTCATTGTTTTGATGTTGTTTAATTTGATTCCAAGCCTCGAGCAGGTCTGTGTTGTGTTTTAGGACTTGTTGGTATGTTTGGTTGAGGTCCCGGGGGCCTCAAGTGAGTTTCGGGTCGATTGCGGGTTGAATTTGGTCTTGTAGAGCTGCAGATTTTTGGTGTCTGGTTTCCTTATACGCCTTCGCGAGAGAGGTCTCGCATTCGTGAAGGGTATATGGGAGGCCGGAGAAGTTTGCCCTTCACGTTCTCAAGTAGAGGGGTGCGTTCGCGAAGTCTTGGTGGGGCTGTGCATCGCGATCACGAGCAGTGAGCCACATTCGCGAAGAAGAGAGGCAGTCTGGGGGGATTTATGCATTAGAGCTACGCGCTCGCGGTTGAGGTTTCGCGTTCGCGGTTGAGGTTTCACGTTCGCGAAGTATGATGGCGTTTGGTCATCGCGTTCGCGACTGGGAAAACTTTTGGGAGTGGAGATTTTTTGCTTAGCGAACGTGAGGCACGTTTCGCGTTCGCGAAGAAGGGAATCTGGGTAGCAATGTTAAATATCAAAATCAAGGGTTTGAACCCTTTTCTCATATTTTGAGATAAAGACCTCGGATTCTGGCGATTCTTGGAGGGATTTTCAAGGAATTGATTGGGGTAAGTGATTCTCACTAGGATTTGGTTAATATACATGAATCCACCATTGTGTTTATTATTTGATTGGTGTTTTGGGTTGTGAAAAATAGAAAAGTTGTAGAAACTTCATAGGCTTAGATTTGTGGATTTGAAGGTCGAGTTGAGATCGAATTTGGGTAATTTTGGTATGACCGGACTCGTCATCGTATGGGTGTTCGAATTTTATAATTTTGGTCGGGTTCCGAGCAGCGGGCCCAAGGTTGACTTTTTTAGTTGACTTATTATTTCTCTTTCAAGATCGAAGCTTTATTATCCGGAATTATTTTCCACGATTTTTATTTATGATATTAAGTTATTTTAGGTAGATTTGAGCCGTTCAGAGGTTGTTTCACACAAGAAGGCCGGTTTAGAGTATCAGTTTAGCTTCTTTGAGTTAAGTATCTTGCCTAACTTTGTGTGGGGACAACTATCTCTTAGGATTTGAGTAATTCGTGCTAGTTTTGTCATGTGAAGGCCGTGTACGCGAGGTGACAAGTAACTCGGGCTTAATTATGGGAATTTGACCGTTATAGACCCTTAAGTTCTTATGCTCAATTAAATGAAGTTGTCTTATCATGTTAAATCATCCGTTTACAAAATTCACCCTTACGTGTCTTATTTGCAGTTGATTGATTCATTTATACCCTTGTTGCCAATAAACTCTTATGTGCCTTAATTGTAGTTGTCACCTCTTTTATTGCCATGCTGTCTTTTGCATAATTTTTTAACCTTGATTGAAGTTATTGTTGTCTTTTCCGTAACTGCTTTACCTAAATTGTGTTGTTATATTTGTGGCACACGTGGAATTGTTGAGAGGATTGTCGGGGTGTTCGCACGTGAGTTATCCGGGCTATTGTTTTTATTGATATTTGCACATGCGACGTGACAAGGAGGATATATATATTTGGGGTTTGCATATGTGGAGAGACAAAGTGGGAATATTCTTATGTGCGTGCGACGAGACAAGGCCAATATTTACTTTATTGTTGCGCACTTGGTGAGACAAGGTGGGCTATGTTGTGGAATGATTTGTGATGACTTGTGATGTCTTGGGGGCATTGTTGTTGATGATGTTTGTGTAGTGGTGTGCCTACCTTGTGTGAGTTGTACTTAAGTTTTGTGGTGTTTTTTCCTACGTGCCCTTCGTTGCCTCCACTCTTACTTGTTGACTTGAGTTGTGACAGAACACTTGCACAAGCATACACGTACTTAATCACCCATATTGGTTTAAGAAGATAAATCCATATTGTTATTGACCATCTACATGTACTCTCATTTACTTGCCTTCTGTGTGAGAGTTGTTCTATTGGCACATGAGTTGTCTATGCGGATATGAGAAATTGTTACTCCCTTAGCACATGAGTTATCTGTGTGTATATGAGGCATCAATGGTAATTGCATGCGAGTTGTCCATGCAACACGTGAGTCCTCCGTGCGGTTATAAAATATTATGTGGACACAAGATGCCAAATGATTAGGGTTCATGAACTGGGACCAGCGAATTGTGACTATGAGATGAAGTACCTTTAAGAAATTTTTAAACAAATATTGGTGGTTGCTCTTATTGTGTTGTTACTTGTTTTCCTTACTTGGTTTCATCGGACTCAAACTGCATTCAGCTTACTTCACGACGTTACTACATGTTGTGTCACATTGCTAATTGTTGCTTTTAGCTTTCTATTACAAGCATCACTTTGTTATTGTTATCATGCTTAGCCTAATATTGATATTATTCCCTGATAGTTTCACATTTATGCTTGTATAGGTTATTATGTCTAGTAGGTATTTTGACTGTTCCTCGTCACTTCTCCACTGAGGTTAGTCTTGATACTTACTGTGTACCACTGTGGTGTACTCATGCTACGCTTTCTGCACATTTTTTGTGCAGATCTAGGTACTTAAAAGTTGATTGATCTTAGTTAGTTGCCATAAACTCAATAGAGCTTATGACTTGTACGGTATTGTTGGCTTTGTATAGCAATTTCTATTTCGTATTTAATAGCTGTTGGTTAAATTTTGTCATTTATTGCAGTAAGTGTTAGGCTTTGTATAGCAATTTCTATTTCTTTACCTATTGTATTGTATCGTATTGTTACTTTGAATACAATGTTTGTTTTGGTTGTTACTTAAATTTTATTGTATCGTATCGTTAAATTCGTCGTTACGTAACGACGAAATGTGTCATTTTATGTAACGACCGATTTGGTGTGGTTGCGTCGTTATCTTGTCTTTTTCTCTCATCTCCCTCTTCACTATTATTAAATTATTTTATTTTATCATTTATCTTACCTTTCTATATGATAAATTTATCCCATATCATAATGTTTCCTTATAATATTGCAAATTTATTCTTCATATTGTTGGTGCATGATATCATGAAACAACGGCAAACGATATAGTCTATCCAAACATTGTATTCATCAAACGATACAGTACAATACAATACAATACAATACAATACGATACATTATGAAACAATGTGTAACAACCATCCAAACAAGCTGTAAGGGAAAAGGGGGTTGTGACATTAACCTTCTAATTGGGTATATTATCTTCTTTTTTTTAATGTTCAAAATATAGCAGAAGGATTCAAGGAGAACTTATCAGGTGATAACATGATACAATAATGGCCACGCTATGCTCTTTATCACTTCATACACTTGCCCATAACATATATGAGAATAACCATTTTCTTTAACCCGTCAGAATCAATCTCATATAATTTGCATTCATGAAGTTCAAAATCCAAGTTTTTATGAATTCAACTCTTCGATTTTATGTGTGTTCCAGTCACCTATCTTTTTCTAAACTCAGCAAGAACTAATTATTTACCATTTACAATCATAAATACAAGCTCTTCATAACTTAATTTCTTTCATTGTTCTAGTGAACTATACCAATGACAGTACAAATTCAAAAAGAATTATGTAAAATGAAAATTACTACTCTAAATATCAACACAAATCTAATTCAAAGGCAAGACTTGATTTTATTTTTGTGATTTCCTCTTCAACTCAGAAGTATTAGGAAGTTGAGTTAGATACTTTTACCAAATTAACAAGTATTCAAGTGCAGTAACAAAGTTACTTTTCTGGACTTGAAATGAAGTGACAACAAAAGAACTTAGTAAGTTTTGAAACGACAATTTTGGATTCCACAAAGACAAATATATGATAACGGACATGTTTATTGTTCATGTTTAGATCTTCCATCATTAACAATATCTAAAAGGAACAAAATCAATTCAAAAAAAGCATGAGGACTTGCAATTTGAGAAAGCAAAGAGAACACCCAATTATGGAAAGTAGAATAATAGAGCATACCAATATTCCAGTATTTAAAAAAATTGTTTTGAATAGGAATATCATAATGGAAAGATATGCCTTTAAAAGGAAAACGCTACAATGCTTTTGAAAATAATTACTCACAAATAAGATGTTAATACTGAAAGTAACTATAAACTAACTGTATCCAAAAAGATATGCCCACCTCCTAAAAGATTTTCCCAATGAGGCCAATGAATATCCTAAAGTCCTTGTCATGCTCTTGAAGATTTGAAAGAGACATGCATGTGAAGTAAAATTAGATATAAATACAACCTATCATTTCATATGCTCATACAATTTTTAATGGTAGAACACTAAAAGATAATATGCGTACGTGTACAATATTATGCAATTGGTAAAAAGGTGAATTTTTTTCTTCGACCGCTACTATCATGCCACTTAAAACTAGTTTGGTTAATTAACTCTCACTTTACCTTGAAACAAAGAGGGATGGATAAAACCTGAATAGAGAAGACATAAGAGGATACGACAGTAAACAAAGACAAATTTGAAACCAAAGTAAAGAGATTATGGCAAAAAAAAAAAAATAGAGAAATTAAAGGCATAAATAAGAGTATACACAATGACAATATAGAGATTGAAGTGGGAGAATTCGCATTCGCAGCATCCGTGAGGAAGAGAATTGATGCTTCTGGTGTGTATAGGACAACCATCCAAGAGAACACCATGCCGTGACTGTAGAGTTTTTAGGTTGGGACTGTTAATGTGAGATATTACTTCACATTTGTGGAAGAAATGAAAGAGGGATGAACCCTAACAATAACGAAGAGAGAGAGTTGAAAGAAATATCTATACACTCACTTTATTTTAAGAATGTTCTTTGTCTATATATTATTACAATGCTAATAAAATGAATGTAATGTAAGTAGTAAAAAATTGGGCCGGGTATACAATTGGGCCAGCTTATGTCTAACTAAACTATGTAGGC